>ML241360.1:0-31764 GCA_005239495.1 Nicotiana undulata | reverse complement strand
CAAGTTCAAATTGGGGGTAAACCCTAGAGTTTGAAGAACCAAGATAAGGGCTCAGTTACCCAGAAAGTAAGGTGAGTTTAATGCTCTATTTCATTCATTTTTGTGCTGTAAATTCAAGGTAATTAGTTTTATACTTTTAAGAACTCACGGGACGGTGATCGGAAGTCGTGAGTTCGAGTTATTCACTTGTAGCGGACTGTTTTGTGTTTCTGTTGGGCTGCATGTTTTAATACTGTATTGTGGAGTTTTGGAGTAGGAAGGGTGTGGAGAAACACCATATAGATGTAGGATTGTGGGCTGGTCGTTCGTCGTAACATTTCCGGGTCGTTTGACACGACTACGGTGGTCGTCTTATGTGTGAAGTGATTAGGTTGTGTGTGGACTGTTTTGGGAGGCTCAATATGATTATTATTGATGTTGTTTGGGCTGTTAGGTGATTTTTTTGACTTGTGTGAAGTCATATAAATAGGGGAGGTGCTGTCCGTTTCATCGTAAAATAGGTTGTGGTCGATACATAATAGTTATGGCGCTTAAACGATAACAATAGTGTCGTTTCTCTTATTGTAGATTAAGGAGTTTTGACATTTGTGTAGCTTGATGTTGGGACAGTATATGCAAGGTATGTGAGTCTATCCTTTTCCTTCTTTTGCACGACTCCGATTGTACAAAATGCAATGAACGAGCTTCCAAAGATACTCTACTCTTAGAAGCTAGCAGTACTTATATTGTTTCCCTTCTTATGGAACAATTGATGTTGAGGTTGCTTCTCTTATTCTTATTCTCAATGTTGTTGGTACTTCCTGATTCTTATAAGATTCTCGATGAAGAGTTAGCCCTAATAATGTTTACGGAAAATATCGACCTTACGTCACTCCGAAAGGTTCAGAATATGATTCCAATGAGTCTAGCATGCAGTATATATATGTATCTATTTTACTCTACCTCTCTTTACATTATTGCTCATATTTATATTGACCAGCCTTACATACTCAGTACTTTATTCGTACCGACGTCCTTTTTTTTGTGGACGATGCATGTCGTGCTGCAGGTCCTGATAGACAGGTAGACACAGCTCTACTACCATAATAGGCTTTTCAGTTCAGCGGTCATAGGCGAGATCCCTTCTCCGGACTTGCCGTGGTCTTGGTATGCATTTTTGTTATAGATATTATGGGTATGTCGGGGCCCTGTTCCGGCTATGTTGTATTACTTATGCTCCTTTAGAGGCTCATAGACAAGTGTCAACTCATGTACAATTTGGGTATGTCTTGTTGGATAATTTTTGTTGTATAGTCTTTCATGGCAGCGTTGTAGCTCGTACCTTTTATGTAGTTTCTTAGCAATCTTGTCATCCCATGTGATGTATGTTCATGATCAATATCTACCATTTATATTTATCTCGTTATCCCTTAAAGATAATAAGAAGGTTAGATAAAATGTACGTTGGTGTTCGGCAAGTATGGCCCGGGTACTAGTCATGATCCTCCAGTTTGGGTCGTGACAGCTAGTAAGTGACATTTGTCTCCAACTCTCTAGCCATACTGGTCCGAATACTAGGGTGGAGCCCCTCAATGAAGCGTCGAACCCTCTCTCTGATCGTGGAAACCAAAGCTGGTGCATGACGTGCCAAGTAGCTGAAATGGATTGCATACTCCAATACAGTCATGGAACCCTGGCGTAGCTGATCAAACTCTGCACGCCAAACATCCCTCAGGCTCTGAGGGACAAACTCAAGAAAAAACATCTTGGAGAACTGATCCCAAGTCAGTGAAGCAGCCTCCTCCAGACTACCCAACTCATAGGCACGCCACCACTGATACGTTTCTCCCCTCAGCTAGAAGGTGGTGAAACAAACCCCACTCGTCTCCACAATACCCATAGTGCGGAGAATGCAATGACACTCCTCAAGAAAACCCAGAGCGTCATCTGAAGCTAGTCCGCTGAACTCAGGTGGGTGGTACTTCTTGTACCTCTCAAGTCTGAGTTGCTCTGCCTCAGAAACAGATACCCTAGTCTCATGCTGAGTTGGAGCTGCTGGGAGTATAGGAATATGCTCTGGAACCTGCCCAATATGGACCCTCTTCTCGGGAGTACGGGTTGTGGGAGTCTATGCCCATCCCCCAGCTTGAGATGTAGCTGGAGCTATCAGGAGTAGTCCCGCCTGAGAAAGAGTACTGAAAGCACTCAAGAACTGAGCCAGAGTCTCCGGAGGGCAGGAGTAATAGTAGGGACCTCCTGTGTCCCTCCAACTGTAGCTCCTGGGGGCTCCTCTGTCGCTGCTCTCGCCAGTGCTCGGGCTGCACCGCGTGCTCGTCCTCTACCCCTAACCCTACCTCTAGCAGCTCTGGCTGGGGGCTCGAGTTCCTGATCATCAGTACGTTCGGTACGGGTACGCACCATCTGTAAGCAAGAATAGAATATAGTTTAAGAATTTCGATGATCGTAACTAGCACGATAAGGAATTCCAAAGAATATGATTGTTCTTAACACTTACATAGCCTCCCGAATATAGATACAGACGCACCGATCGGCGAGACTCTAATAAGACGCTCTGATACCAACTTGTCACAACCCGGATTATCCTCTGAACGGTCTCGTGACGGCACCTAGTCTCTACGACTAGGTAAGCCTACAACTTGCGGAAAACAAATAAGCAATATAATAATATAAATAGAAAAGAATAAGAAAACATATAACTCAACCGCTCGGCATTTACAATTTCACTTCCCAAAACCCAGAATGTCACGATAGTTACAATCTCTATACTAAGTGTAGCTCTATACAATGAAGTACCGATAGTATTTATAAGTCTTCTATGCTTATACTAGAGTAGAAAGGGACTCAGTGGATCCTGCGAATGCGGCAGAATTACCTCGCGGTCTCCTGGCTGCTGCTAGAACGACCCCTAGCCACGATACTGGGTGTTGGTACCTGGATCTGCACATGGGGAAAACATGCGCAGGAAAGGGCATGAGTACTCCATTATTGGTACCAAGTAAGTGAGAAACCTAACCCCAGTCAAGTAGTGACGAGGTCAGGTTAAGGCTCTACTGGATTATATAGTAAAATAATTTAAAATTTAAGCAGAGAGAATATAATAAGCTAAGGTAAAAATAGTAGAAACTGTACGCTAAAAGAAATAGTAAAAGAGAGCCCTCGACTCAGCACAACATATATCACCATAAAAATTATGCAATGTAGTATAGGGGGAAAGCTCCCGAAATCTCGTTCTTAGTCCCAATTTAAATATGCAATGTAGGACAGGGGGAAAGCTCCCGGAATCTCGTCTGTAGTCCCAATTTAAATATGCAATGCAGTACAGGGGGAAAGCTCCCAGAATCTCGTCTGTAGTCCCAATTTAAATATGCAATGCAAGTGTATGTTGGATATAGTTTATTTAAAACAGTTCAAGAAAATCACAGGCAAGATTAAGGGTTGTCACGCCCCAAAATCGAGGGACGAGACCGGTGCCTGACCAGATGAACCCAGTCAAGCGGACCTGAATTGCCTTTCCTACCCAACGTATTTCCCCGTGTTCATAACGTTCATTATTTCATATGAGTTATACAATCAAGATTCAAAGTACAATTTACAACATGATCCCATTTTTCCTCTTTTAACTTTCAACATTAGATAATCAAAAGCATACAAGTTACATACAACATTTATGATTTACGATCCAAATTTACGAGTCAGTACAACTACCGCCCAAAATATACATACATACATACATACATACATACATACATATATATATATATATATATATATATATATATATACAACTCACACAATGTCTACGGAGCCTCTAAGAGTACTAGGAGTTTTACATGAACTTGCCGGCAACAAGGCCCCGGCTATACCTATTACAACATAAGCAAAAGAGAATGGCATAATCCACACACGGCCCCGAGAGGAAATGGGGATCACCAAAACTGCTGAAGAGATGAAGAGTTGGCACCACTAACGGCGGGCTGAGCTACCTGCTAAGGAACCACCTACATCCATATAAAATATGTAGCGCCCCCGGCAAAAGGGACGTTAGCACTGTGGAATAGTACTAGTATGTATAAACAAACTTCACTCTAAGTAAAATCAAGTAATGCACAGATAGCAACCAATCAACGAACCCACAAGTATTGCACAGGGATAAAGAGACAAACACAATCGAGGGTTTCACAGATTCTTATTTCAACATATTCACATTCCACCCTTATTCTTTCTCAACAATCCACCCTTATTACTTCATGTTGCGGCGTGCAACCCGATCCTACCGGACAATAACATTTCAGCCTTATTACATTCTGTTGCAGCGTGCAAGCTGATCCCACCGTACAATCACATTCAACCCTTATTACTTCTCACATATCACCCTTGTTCCTCCTGCTGCGGCGCGCAACCCGATCCCACCGGACAATCACATTTCATATAAACAACAACAACCCACAATTAAATCACAAGGATTCATGTCATCAAGAGTACAATTTCATAACCACCAACAATCATGTGTTCACAATAGTCTTTATCGACCATTAATTCCATCACAAAGATTTTCATCAACAAGAATATAGATTCATTACATCCAACAATCCGCATGAAATCAAGCCACGATAAACCTTTCCAAACAATGTGTCATGTACAACATTGCCATGGTTGTTTAGTTCAATTAAATCAATTCGTAACTCCTTTTCATCACTTGTTACACAGCCCTTAGCACTTAGATACATTCACACATTTGATTTTGTTACCATTCTTTTATACCAACATATTCAAGCACTTAACAAACCTTGCACATGATAGAGTAATCACAAAGAAATCATATTCCACAATTTCAATTAACATGATAATCGACTAAGAGAATCAGAGAATGAAATCTTACACCTCAATACTTCAGAACAATCAATTCACATATACTCAGCAAGAAACTCATACCGAATGCTCGGACACTAACAAGGTAACTCTACGAAGATTAAAGCTAGCCATACATACCTTGTGTCGAATTTCCCCTTTAATTTCTATCACAATCCACCGAACCATCTAGCACTGTCAATCTATTCCACAATGTGACATACTTCACTTAGAATTAGGAATCTTGAATTCTATTGAGCATTTTATCAAACATTATGTGACCCCTTAGATTACTAACCCTTTTTTTGTGAATAATTACCCAAACTCGTTTTCCCCTTACTAGATTACGAAGTTTAACTCATATGCATGTACGGTTTCAACTTTCTCTTTCAAGAACCAACCTTTGTGTGTTTCATTCTTAACCAAAATCTGAGAAATTGGGAAAATAGGGTGAAGACTTACCTCTTTGAGTGAAGAAGATGACAATAACTCGATAATTTCTGGGCTTCAGTGATTTTGGAAAATCAAATTGGATGATGTTGAAACCTTCTCTCTCAAAAACTCTCTTTTTCTCTCTCTATTTTTTATCAGAAAATCGTTAAAAATGAAGGGAAAGGGTGTTTTATTAAATAGGGGGTCGGGTTTTAAATATAGAAAATAGGAGCCCCGACAAAGAAATGCGGTCAGGAATGCGATCGCATTCTTGCTATGTGGTCCGCATTATTGTCGCAGAAATGGCCCTCAAATGGGCCAAAATTGGAAAACGATCTGCCCAGGTATGCGACCACTATGCGGTCTGCATACCTGTTATGTGATCGCATAGTGCGCCGCATAACCTCCCTTGCAAAAACCATGGGGCAAGAATGCGACAACTATGCGGTCCGCATACCTGTTATGCGATCGCATAGTGCGTCGCATAACGCAAAATTCCTGGAAAATTTTATCTTTCAAGTTCCGGGGTACTTTTTACTCAAAATAGATCTGTTTTAAGAATTTCTACAGTTATAACAGCACAGGGGCCGATTCGGGCATTATTTTAGACATATAATTATACGGGTCTTTACATCCTCCCCCACTTAAAATCATTCGTCCTCGAATGAGGATCGGGAAGTCATTTGGTTTTGAAAACACAATATGTCAACCCCTAATTTTCACTAACTCCGATATTTTCTGAAAATTTCGCCAAAGTTTCCTTTGTAACTAGGCCTATATACTTGTCAGAGAGCCCCCGAAACACATTTCCAATTTACTGCTACATAATGCAGTTATTCTAAAGACTTGTATATAACCTTGTTACCTCAACAACTTGTATATATTCAATTACTTCAACATGCCATATACACTTCAATTAATCATTACCAATCTACACTTCAATTAATCATTTAACCATCACATGAGTTTCACACAATTTCATTTACTCCAAGGGGTTGCACATTACTCAAATAGTCACAACATACACAATTATGGCACAACTTGAGAAGTTACAATAGTAGAGCAATTAGGGGGAGAATGGGGTGCGCTTGCACAAAACTGATCATAACATATAATTTCTTAGAGATGACAATTCGCACGATCACTACTAGACTTATTCAAACAAATGGGGACATTTTTCTTTCATTTCATTTTCTGCTTCCCACGAGGCTTCCTCGACTCGTTGACTCCGCCACAACACTTTAACTGAAGCAATTTCTGTGTTCCTCAACCTACGGACTTTCCTATCGAGAATAGGAACAGGAACCTCTTCATACAATAATTCTTCATTAACCTCAATAGGCTCAACTAGTACGATGGCGGATGGATCTCCAACCACCTTCTTCAACATAGACACATGGAACACTGGGTGTACTAATGACATTTCAGGGGGAAATTTCAGATGATAAGCCACATGTCCTATCCTTTGAGCGATCCAATACGGCCCAACATACCTAGAGCTCAATTTCCCTTTCTTTCCGAACCGCATGACTCCCTTCATGGGAGATACCTTCAAGAATACCCGCTCATCTACTTGGAACTCCAAATCCCTACGACGAACATCCGCATAGGATTTCTGACGACTCTAAGCAGGTTTCATCTTCTCCTGAATGACTCTAACTTTTTCCATTGCTTGATGCACAAGATCTGGTCCTAGCAGTTCTGCCTCACCAACTTGGAACCATCAAATCAGAGACCTACACCTCATCACGTACAATGCCTCAAATGGGGCCATCTGAATACTAGCATGAAAACTGTTATTGTAAGTAAATTATATAAGCAGCAATTGATCATCCCAACTACCTTTGAAATCCAAAACACAAGCTCGTAACATATCCTCAAGCGTCTGAATAGTCTGCTCTGCTTGACCGTCAGTCTGCGGGTGGAAAGTCGTGCTGAGATTTACCTGAGTACCCAAACCTTGCTGAAATGTTCTCCAGAAATTAGCTGCGAACTGGCCCCCTTGATCTGAGATAATAGAGACTGGAGTGCCATGAAGTCTGACTATTTCCTTGATATACAACTGAGCGTACTGTTCTGCAGTATCGGTGGACCTGACTTGTCATAAGTGAGCTGATTTTGTGAGTCGATCCACTATCACCCAAATTTAGTCGAACTTGCGCTGAGTGCGAGGTAACCCTACCACGAAGTCCATATTGATCATCTCCCATTTCCACATCTGTATTTCCAAGAGCTGCGTCAACCCACTAGGCTTTTGATGCTCGGCCTTCACTTGCTAACAATTCGGACATCCAGCAACAAAGTCCGCCACACCCCTCTTCATACTACCCCACCAATAAATCTCCTTGAGATCGTGATACATTTTCATGGAACCTGGGTGAACAGAATACCTGGAATTATGAGCCTCTGCCATTACCCTCTCCCGGAGATCATCCACATATAGAACACATAATCTCCCTTGACACCGCAAGACACCATCATAATTGCCGAGTGAAAATGCGGAAGTCTTGTGACTCAAAATTGCCTCTCTCAGCTGTATCAATGATGGATCTCTGAATTGCTTTTCCTTGACTTCCGCTACAAGCGAGGACTCTGCTCCATTACGCACCACGACATTCCCCTCACCTGAGGTCGAAAGACAGACCCCAAGACTGGCCAATTGATAAACCTCACGAGCCAACGGCCTCTGACCGGCCTCCAAATGTGCCAAGATACCCATGGATTTCCGACTAAGAGCGTCGGCTACCACATTTGCCTTCCCTAGATGGTACAAAATATTCATATCATAATCCTTGAGCAATTCTAACCACCTCTGCTACCTTAAGTTCAACTCCTTCTGCTTGAATAAATACTGAAGACTCTTGTGGTCTGGGAACACGTCCACATAGACCTCATAAAGATAATGCCGCTAGATTTTCAATGCAAACACAACCGCTGCGAGCTCCAAATCATGTGTCGGATAATTCTTCTCGTGATTCTTGAGCTTTAGTGAAGCATACGATATAACTTTACCACATTGCATCAACACACTCCCCATACCAACTCTTGAAGCATCATAATAAACCACGAATCCCTCTGAACCTTCTGGCAAGGTCAACACTGGCGTCGAAGTCAATCTCGACTTCAATTCCTGAAAACTCTTTTCACAAGCATCGGACCACTGGAACTTAACTGCTTTTTGCGTCAGCTTAGTCAATGGGGAGGTGAGAGTATAGAATCCCTCCACAAATCATCGATAATATCTAGCCAAACCCAAGAAACTGCGAATCTCTGTTGGGGTCGTTGGCCTAGGCCAATCCTTTACCACTGCAATCCTTTGGGGGTCAACCTGAATCCCTTCCCTGGAAATAACATGGCCCAAAAAGGTGACTGATCCTAACCAAAACTCACATTTTGAAAACTTTGCATATATTGATGAAGAGTTTACAGAATTGCCCTGAGGTGATTAGCATGATCTTCCCGACTTCGCGATTAAACAAGGATGACGTCAATAAAGACAATCACAAAGGAGTCAAGAAATGGCTTGCAAACTCGATTCATAAGATCCATAAAAGTTGTTGGGGCATTGGTTAGCCCAAAAGACATTACCAGAAATTCAAAGTGCCCATAACGAGTCCTGAAGGCGGTCTTAGGAATATCCTGCTCCCTGATCTTTAACTGGTGATACCCGGACCGTGAGTCAATCTTTGAGAAGAATCTAGCACCTTACAATTGATCGAACAAGTCATCTATCTGAGGCAATGGATACTTATTTTTGATAGTGACCTTGTTGAGCTGCCGATAATCAATACACATCCGAAGCGATCCATCCTTCTTTCTGATAAAAGAACCGGTGCGCCCCAATGCGACACACTTGGCCGAATGAAACCCTTTTCTAATAGATCTTTCAATTGTTCTTTTAACTCCCTCAATTCTGTTGGCACCATCATGTTAGGTGGAATAGATATTGGATGCGTATCTGGAAATACATCGATCCCGAAATCGATCTCTCTATCTGGTGGAATTCCAGGAAGCTCATCCCGAAACACTTCAAGAAACTCATTCACAACAGGCACGGACTCGGGAGCAGGCACCTCTGAAGTGGTGTCCGCAACCCGGACCAAATGATAGATGCACCCCTTCCGGATCATCTTGGAGGCTTTAAGATAGGAAATAAACCTGCCCCTCGGCACAACATCATTCCCTTTCCATTCAATAACGTGCTCATTAGGAAACTCGAGCCTCATAATTCTGGTTTGGCAGTCGAGATTAGCAAAGCACGAGTAAAGCCAATCCATTCCCATGATTACATCAAAATATAACATCTCTAACTCAATAAGATTGGCCGTGGTATCTCGACCACACACCGTGACAACACAATTCCTATAGACTCGTGCGGCCGTAATAGAATCACCAGTCAAAGTCGACACTAAGAACGGCTCATGAAGCTATTTGGGCTCTATCCCAAAACTCGAAGCAATAAATGGAGTAACATATGACAAAGAGGACCCCGGATCAATAAAAGTATAAACATCAAGTGTTTGTCCAGTCAGAATACCTTTGACAACATCTGGAGAAGCTTCTGCACTCTGGCGACCACTCAAAGCATAGAATCGACTGGGTCCCCCTTGACCCCGTGCTCTACCCCTAGTTGCACCACGCCCTGCTGGTGCTGGAGGGCGTGCTGAAGATGTAGCGGCTGAAGAACTAGACGGCTGAGCAGTACCCCTACCTGTGCCCTGACTAGGCGCACGACAATCTCACTGAACATGGCCCCTCACTCCACATCTATAGCATACTAGGATACCAGGTAACAAGGCTCAGAATAGAACCTCCCACACTTAGGGCATGGGTCCCTCCGCTGCTGCTGGAACCTCCCGCCTGAACGACAGGACAGATGGAACCTCCTGCCGTCTGAACCTGGTCCAAAGCGACCTCCCTGCCGATAATTGTGCCCTGATGGCAGAGCACTGGCTGAGGATTGAGCATAAGACTGAGATGGCCCTGATAACCCACTCCCAAGGGCTGATCTCCCGCCCCCAACTGAACTCTCAGGGTTCCCGCTGACCGAGCCCTACTACTGCTCTCTCTCTCTCCATCCTTATCTTCAATTTTCGGGCCTCCGTAGCCTGGGCAAAACCCACAATCTTCTCGTAGTTCATATCTGAATGCAAAGCAGTTGTAGCAACCTCATTGACAACTAAGGGACCAAGGCCCTGAACAAACCAACGAACTCTGGCCTCCATAGTCGGCATCATGTGGGTAGCATACTTGGACAAGCGCACAAACTCCATATGGTACTCCCACACACTCATGTTTCCTGCTTAAGGACCTCAAACTCTGCAGCACGGGCTGCCATAATCTCGGCAGGCAAGAAATGATCCATGAAAGCATTTACAAACTCGACCCACCTCGGAGGAGGGCTCCTCTCTCCCCGGGAACTCTCCTACATCTCAAACCATGAATACGCTTCTCCCTTTAGACGATAGGAAGCTAACTCAACTCCCTCTGTTTCAGTAGCCTTCATAACACGGAGAGTCTTGTACATTTCATCTACAAAATTTTGAGGATCGGCCTCTGGGTCGGTGCCTGTGAACTATGGAGGGGCTAACCGCAGAAACTGGTTGACCCTAGAACCTGAAGAATCCCTTTGCTCGCTAGAGGACACAGGGGCAGCCTGTGATCTTTTGGCCTAGGAGGCCACTAACTGAGTCAACATCTGAATAGCTCCCTTGAGGTCCCCATCAGAAATACTGGGACCGGAAACTAGGACTGATGAAGGATCAGGAACATCAGCGGGAGGGATTTCACTACCCTCCGCTGGAGCAAGAATAGGGATAGACTGGCCTGGCACGGAGGAGTCTGGCAGGTTCAAGGTCGGGGAATCATTCGCACCCGCACCATCAGATAACGGATTTATGGACACACTTGGGGTGGCATTGGCCTCTAGGCCAAGTCAAGCTCTCTTCTTGGGCGCCATTTACTGAAACTTAGGACAATGCACGAGTTAGATAAAGATATTCTCACCTTTCACTTCATCGCACAATACAGGGTAACAATGAAAGGGTATTTTCCTAAATGTCCATGCAGCCCCCTACGTATAGATGTGGTCGACAACACACCGATAAGAAGGGCTCTGCTAGACACGGCTCCGAGACATCCTAGGACACTTTTAAAACCTTAGGCTCTGATATCAAGTTTGTCAATCCCCAAAACCGAGGGACGAGACCGGCGCCTGACCAGATGAACCCAGTCAAGCGGACCTGAATTGCCTTTCCTACCCAACGTATTGCCCCGTGTTCATAACGTTCATTATTCCATGTGAGTTAGACAATCTAGATTCAAAGTACAATTTACAACATGATCCCATTTTTCCTCTTTTAACTTTCAACAATAGATAATCAAAAACATACAAGTTACATACAACATTTATGATTTACGATCCAAATTTACGAGTGAGTACAACTACCGTCCAAGATATACATATATATATATATATATATATATATATGTATATCTTGGACGGGAGTTGTACTCACTCGTAAATTTGGATCGTAAATCATAAATGTTGTATGTAACTTGTATGTTTTTGATTATCTATTGTTGAAAGTTAAAAGAGGAAAAATGGGATCATGTTGTAAATTGTACTTTGAATCTAGATTGNATATATATATATATATATATATATATATATATATATATATATATATATATATATATATATATATATATACAAACCACAAAATGTCTACTGAGCCTCTAAGAGTACTAGGAGTTTTACATGAACTAGACGGCAACAAGGCCCCGGCTATACCTTTTACAACATAAGCAAAAGAGAATGGCATAATCCACACACGGCCCCGAGAGGAAACGGGGCTCACCAAAATTGCTGAAGAGATGAAAAGGAGGCACCACTAACGGCGGGTTGAGCTACCTGCTAAGGAACAACCTACATCCATATAAAAGATGTAGCCCCCGGCAAAAGGTACGTTAGACTTGTGGAATAGTACTAGTACATATAAACAAACTTCACTCTAAGTAAAATCAAGTAATGCACAGATAGAAACCAATCAACGAACCCACAAGTATTGCACAGGGATACAGAGACAAACACAATCAAGGGTTTCACAGATTCTTATTTCAACACATTCACATTCTAGCCTTATTCCTTCTCAACAATCCAACCTTATTACTTCCAGTTGCGGCGTGCAACCCGATCCCACCGGGCAATCACATTTCAGCCTTATTACATTCTGTTGCGGCGTGCAACCCGATCCCACCGGGCAATCACATTTCAGCCTTATTACATTCTGTTGCGGCGTGCAACCCGATCCCACCGGGCAATCACATTTCAGCCTTATTACATTCTGTTGCGGCGTGCAACCCGATCCCACTGTACAATCACATTCCACCCTTATTACTTCTCACATATCACCCTTGTTTCTCATGTTGCTGCGCGCAACCCCATCCCACCGGACAATCACATTTCATAGCAACAACAGCCCGCAATTTACAAGGATTCATGTCATCAAGAGTACAATTTCATAACCACCAACAATCATGTGTTCACAATGGTCTTTATCAAACATTAATTCCACCACAAAGATTTTCATCAACAAGAATATAGATTCATTACATCCAACAATCCGCATGAAATCAAACCACAATAAACCTTGCCAAACAATGAGTCATGTACAATATTGCCATGGTCGTTTAGTTCAATTAAATCAATTCGTAACTCCTTTTCATCACTTGTTACACAGCCCTTAGTACTTAGATACATTCACACATTTGGGTTTGTTACCATTCTTTTATACCAACATATTCAAGCACTTATCGAACCTTGCACATGATATAGTAATCACAAAGAAATCATATTCTACATATTCAATTAACATGATAATCGACTAAGAGAATCGGAGAATGAAATCTTACACCTCAATACTTCAGAACAATCAATTCACATATACTCAGCAAGAAACTCATACTGAATGCTCGGACACCAACAAGGTGACTCTATGAAGATTAAAGTTAGCCATACATACCTTGTGTCGAACTTCCCCTTTAATTTCTATCACAATCCACTGAATCGTCTAGCACTGTCTATCTATTCCACAATGTGACATACTTCACTTAGAATTAGGAATCTTGAATTCAATTGAGCATTTTATCAAACACTATGTGACCCCTTAGATTACTAACCCCTTTTTTGTGAATAATTACCCAAACTCGTTTTCGCCTTACTAGATTACAAAGTTTAACTCACATGCATGTACGGTTTCAACTTTCACTTTCAAGAATCAACCTATGTGTATTTCATTCTTAACCAAAATCTGAGAAATTGGGGAAATAGGGTGAAGACTTACCTCATTGAGTGAAGAAGATGACAATAACTCGATAATTTCTGGGCTTGAGTGATTTTAGAAAATCAAATTGGATGATGTTGACACCTTTTCTCTCAAGAACGCTCTTTTTCTCTTTTTATTTTTGGTCATAAAATCGTTAAAAATGAAGGGAAGGGGTGTTTTATTAAACAGGGGGTCGGGTTTTAAATTTAGAAAATAGGAGCCCCGACGCAGAAATGCGGTTAGGATTGCGATCGCATTCTTGCTATGTGGTCCGCATTATTGTCGCAGAAATGGCCCTCAAATGGGCCAAAATTGGAAAACGATCTGCCTAGGTATGCGACCACTATGCGGTCTGCATACCTGTTATGTGATCGCATAGTGCGCCGCATAACCTCCCTTGCAAAAACCATGGGGCAAGAATGCGACAACTATGCGGTCCGCATACCTGTTATGTGATCGCATAGTGCGTCGCATAACGCACAATTCCTGGAAAATTTTATCTTTCAAGTTTCGGGGTACTTTTTACTCAAAATAGATCCGTTTTAAGAATTTCTACAGTTATAACAGCACAGGGACCTATTCGGGTATTATTTTAGACATAGAATTCTACGGGTCTTTACATCCTCCCCCACTTAAAATCATTCGTCCTCGAATGAGGATTGGGAAGTCATTTGGTTTTGAAAACACAATATGCCAACCCCCAATTTTTACTAACTCCGATATTTTCTAAAAATTTCTCCAGAGTTTCTTTGTAACTAGGCCTATATACCTGTCAGAGAGCCCCCGAAACACATTTCCAATTTAATGCTACATAATGCAGTTATTCTAACAACTTGTATATAACCTTGTTACCTCAACAACTTGCATATATTCAATTACTTCAACATGCCATATACACTTCAATTAATCATTACCAATCTACACTTCAATTAATCATTTAACCATCACATGAGTTTCACACAATTTCATTTACTCCAAGGGGTTGCACATTACTCAAATAGTCACAACATACACAATTATGGCACTACTTGAGAAGTTACTATAGTAGGGAAATTAGGGGGAGAATGGCCCGTGTACGTACTCGTCACCTCACGTACACGGCGCCCAATCAGCAAATAGTATCAAAAATTGCCTAAGGGGAAAGTCCCCAACACAGAGTTAGGCAAGCCACTTACCTCGACTACGCTACTCAACCCAAAATCACGCCCTTGCCACGAGTTTCCGACTCCGGGTGGCCCAAATCTATTAAATTCGATTGCATAATTTAAATAACAATTTAAAGAATCAAAATAGTTAATTAGTTCGAAGCTAATACGCGAAATTAAGAAATTCGCACAAAAAGTCCCTCGAGCCCACATCTCGGAATCGGTTAAAAATTATGTATTCCGGACACTCATTCACTCACGAGTCTAACCATATAAGACTTTCTCAAATTGGATGTCAAAATCCCAACCAAGTCTCAAGAATTCGGTCTAGGAAGTTTATCCAATTTTTCCCAATTTTTCCACCAAAAATTCGAAATTAAAGGCTTGATTTAAGATTGTAATCATGGAAACTAGTCTAAATCGGATAGAAATCACATACCCAAATTGTACAGGTGCAAAACTCTCCAAAAATCGCACTTCCTAAGTTCTAAATTCAAAAATGTTGAAAATAGTTTAAACCCTCGAATTTGGGTCTTTAATGATTCTGCCCAGTGATTTGCCTTATGCGATCGCGTACATTGAGTCGCGATCGCGGAGAGTAATGAACCCACGCCTGGAATTTCCACTACACGATCGCAGGACCACACTGGCGATCGCGAACCTCACTGACGCAGACCTATGCGATCGCGTGTACACTCACGCGAACGCGTAGAGCATTACTCAAACCTGTCGTTGCCTAAGGAGTTCTATGCGATCGTGACACTTGTCTATGCGATCGCAGTGACTGAGTTGCCCAAGCTATGCGATCGCGAACCTCTTCATGCGATCACAGTGAACAAAATCCAGACCTCCTCCACTTACCCTACGCGATCGCGGATACACTCACGGGATCACAGTGAAGGAAAATTGTTGCTGCAAAAACATGAAACCAGCAAAGTGCATAAGGCCAAATATGCCCGTTTGAGCACCCAAAACACACTCGAAGCACCCGGGACCTCAACCAAACCTACCAACCAACCCTAATACCTCGTTCAAACTTAGATGAGCCTTAAAAACACATCTCATAACATCCAAATCATCAATTATGCATGGATTCAAGCCTAAGAACTTATGAAACTTCCAAAATAAACATCCAATGCCGAAACACGCCAAAACTCATCTGAATGACCTCAAAGTTTGCACACGAGTCATAAAAGAGACTACGAACCTGCTGTCACTTCCGGAATTCCATTCCGAGCCCGATATCAAAATTTCACCTATCAGCAGAAATCGCCGAAATTCTATTTTCACCAATTCAAGCCTAAATTTACCACAGACCTCGAAAACACATTCTGAACATGCTCCTAACCCCGAAATCACCCAACAGAGCTAAAGAGCCGGCGGAATTCCATTCCGGATCCATTTTCACATCGTTCTAACTACGGCCCGAAGTCTAAAGCTTAATTTCACATTTAAGGACTATGTGTCCAAATTTTCTCCGGATTTCACCACTCAACATTCGAACAAGTTCCAAAAGCATAACTAGACATGGGAGAAGAAATTATTAGGGAATCGGGTGCTAACTCTCAAAACGACTGACCAGGTCGTTACATTCTCCCCCTTTTAAGCAAATCGTTTGTCCTCGAACGAACATAGAAACATACCTGAAGCTGAGAAAAGATGAGGGTACTGACTGCGCATATCCTGCTCGGTCTCCCAAGTCGCCTCCTCGACTGGATGACCCTGCCACTGAACCTTGACTGACGCAATATCCTTCGACCTGAGCTTTCTAACCTGTCTATCCAATATAGCCACAGGCTTTTCAACATATGATAGATCCTTGTCCAACTAGACTTAGCTGAAATCCAAAACATGGGCCGGGTCACCATGGTACTTCCGCAGTATAGAGACGTGGAATACAGGATGAACTCCTGCTAGGCTGGGAGGCAAGGCCAACTCATAAGCAACCTCCCCAACGCACCTCAATACCACTAAAGGTCCAATAAATCTCGGACTCAGCTTACCCTTCTTCCCGAAGCTCATGACGCCTTTCATAGGCGATACCCGAAGCAAAACCCGATTACCAACCATAAATGCCAGGTCACAAACCTTCCGGTCCACATAGCTCTTCTTCCTAGACTGAGCTGTGTGAAGCCTCTCCTGAATCAGTTTCACCTTGTCCAGGGCATCCTGGACCAAATCTGTACCCAACAATCGGACCTCTCCCGGCTCAAACCATCCCACTGGAGGCACCTCCTACCATACAAAAACTCATACTGCGCCATCGGAATGCTGGACGGGTAGGTGTTATTATAAGTAAACTATGCACGTGGCAAGTATCGGTCCCATGACCCTTCAAAATCCATCACACAGGCACAGAGCATATCCTCGAGAATCTGAATAGTGCGCTCGGACTGCCCGTCCGTATGAGGGTGAAAGGATGTACTTAACTCTACCCTGGTGCCTAACTCTTGCTGAACGGCTCTCCAGAACTGTGAAGTGAACTGTGTACCTTTGTCTGAAATGATAGATACTGGAATACCGTGGAGTTGGACAATCTCCCTGATATAGATCTCAGTCAACCTCTCGGAAGAATATGTAGACAACACTGAAATGAAATGGGCTGATTTGGTCAGCCGATCCACAATCACCCAAATAGCATCGAACTTCCTCAAAGTCCGAGGGAGTACAATCACAAAGTCCGTGGTGATCCGCTCCCACTTCCACTCATGAAGATCAATCTGCCGAAGTAACCCTCTCGGTCTCTGATGCCCACATCTGACTTGTTGGCAGTTATCCTTTTTCATCCTTTGCCACCAATAGTGCTGTCTCAGATCCTGGTACATATTCGCGGTACCCGGGTGAATGGAATACCGTGATCTATGGGCCTCCTCAAGAATTAACTCCCGAAGCCCATCTATATTGGGCACACAGATATGGCCCTGTATCCTCATCACGTCATCATTACCTATGGTCAAATACCTGGCATCACCCCGCCGAACTCTATCCTGAAGAGCCAGAAGGTTGGGATCATCATACTGGCGCTCTCAAATGCGGTCATAAAGGGAAGAACGAGCAACCACACAAGCTAAAACCCGGCAAGTTTCTGAAAGATTCAATCTCACGAACTGACTGGCTAAGGAATGAACATCTAAGGCTAAGGGCCTCTCAACTGCACGAAGATATGCCAGACTCCCCAAACTCTCCGCCTGACTACTCAAGGCGTCGGTCACCACATTGGCTTCCCCGGGTGGTATAATATAATGATGTCATAATCCTTGAGTAACTCAAAACACCTACGCTGGCGCAAATTGAAGTCCTTCTACTTGAATATGTGCTGCAAACTCCGGGGATTAGTTAAAATCTCACAGGGAACACCGTATAAATAATGATTCCATATCTTCAGGGCGTGAACAATTGCTTCCAACTCGAGGTCATGAACTAGATAGTTCTTCTAATGAACGTTCAACTGTCTGGACGCGTAGGCAATCACCCTACCGTCCTGCATCTATCGCTCCCCCTTTTTTCCCCCGTAAAGCGGAGAGATCGGGTTTATGACATTTTGGACAACTCCTTTTGAAGGTTAAAAGGGTTAAAAGGAAGAGTCGCCACCTAACGATTTTTATGGTGCGTTAGGGCACCTAGAGTAGTTAACTCATAAGACTAGTTTGCATTACCAGAGAATGGGTAAGGGCTTGAAGTTATCCCAAAGGGAAGGTATTAGGCACCCCTTAGGATCCACAACTGCAACTCCCGGCCAAATGGTTTTTTGTGAATTCGGACAATAAGCAAATAACAAGTACGGCTCATATAATAGGGGATTTCAAACAAGTATGGAAGTTCATTAGAAATTTGAAAGAAATCAAAGGTAAATATTTGAGAAAAAGATGTCCCAGGTTTAAGGTAATATGGATCACATCAATGCAATACCCGATAGGTAGAGCTACACGTGGTATTAGCGCACCGGTCATCATATCCATATTTTACCCTTCCCACCCCGTGAAGGTATTTAGAGCGTATGTTGGTCACGAAGATTATTGCGTGCTCTTACCCGTCCCATCCTATCAGTCCTAGAGGAAGTTAGGACTACTATTCATACAGGGTAGGTACTAGACTGAACCCCTAGGTTTAAAGGGCAAAATTCTAAGCGACAAATAAAACAGGTAGGACTGCAAAATATAGGGCACATACAGAAGCAGATACGAGGCTCATATATCCCTCCACAAGTCAATACACATGATTAGCACGATTCAAACACAAAGAGGTCTCAAATTTCAGAACCTAAGACTGGATGGCTACATGTGAATACAATAGCGGGACATATTAATTACTGAGTTTTAGAAGAAGTAACCTGGTCAGTTTAAACTATGAATTCTTATCTGCAATTAGCCGAGTTATGCACAGAGAAAACAGTGTCCAGTTTTACAAATGTTGATACCTAAGGCTTTCCTAAGTGTGTAGAAATACTCCAGTCGTCCTGTTTTAGCCTCAGGAAATAGTGAATAGTTAGGATGAACCTGTTTAGACTTAGTCGTGGTAGAGAAGTGAGTATTTAAACAAGTATGGATGCAAGTCCTATGAAGCATGATATCTAAATGCAGGCAGGATGTTGAATATGCAAACCTATGCATGTTGTTTTTAAATGTGCAAACGTTTTCAGTAATCGAAACTTATTTTAGCGAGATTTGCCTATCACACGTCCTTTTGACTCGAAACAGTACATACAAAAGCATAATTTGTTAAGTTACTGAACCTAGAACATGATTTCTAAGTGTCCAATATAGTATGTTATAACACATGAATTTGGCATAGATAACATGAACATGCTGATAATTAAAGCCCTAAAGTAGCATGGTCTCTAATGCAAATATTGATATTTAATGATATTGCTTAACCTAAACAGGATGTCTAGAGATAGTTATTGTGAACATGCAGAGGCAGTAACCTTATAACAGTTTTTTTTATAGTTACTTAATTACGAACAGGATTTCCAAGTGAGGCATTTGCAAAGATGATGCAGCAATTATAACAGCCTTTTACTACGAACATGATGAGTAGGATGAGATGCTGAAATAAATAGACCTAAACCATGGTATCTAATGCATGTATGGAAAGTATTCTTAAACATGTGACTATTGCATGCATAGGTAAAATAAACCCTATAAGCATGTTCTCTACCCGTAATTATACTAAGCATTCATAACCCCTCCCATTTCACTATCCAATCCCCAGAGTTGTTTTTATAATTAATTATTACATACCAGCGTTGCATAAATTACACAAATGCATAAGCAAATTAAGAAGTTACACTATAGGGAGCCTAACAGTAGGCCCAAGTATCCAGATCCAAACATGCCATATGCCATGACCCTTTGTAACCCAGGTGTGTCAGAGTTCCTAAGGACCTCAGAGGATCCCAGGCAGTGCTCACACCCAAGTTCCCTAGCCAGGAATGAGTAAGTGCAGTGTGGAATGCCATCCTTGTGTTTCAGAGTTCAATAGGTACTCAAATGGTCCCCAAGGCAGTGCTCACACGAAGGGGGCTGAACTTAGAGACTAAGAGTAGTGAGATGTGCTTATAGTTTTAAGAGAATTGAGTTGAAAAGGTTTTTCTGAAATTGTTTTGAAAGACAGCTTTAGAGAACAACACAGGAGCTTGTAAAAACCAGTTTGAGGAGGAAAAGAAACAACTCAGAAAAGCGTACATGATTCATGAAGCAAACACGAGCAGGGAAAGGGGTTGGGGGACAAGTAGTGAGAACATAGTGGAATCCAAGTTAACATCAGAAAAGTCTTACGAGACTCAAATAGTTATAGCCATAACAAATGTATTCATGCTAAGAGTTTGACAGTATTAGATTGGGGGGATCACATAGAATCACACATCAGGTTCAGGATCATATAGCAACTAAGTATTATGAATACATGCTTGTAGTGTTAGGATTCAAGCAGATTCATGATGAAAACATATAAGAAAACACTAGACATGCTGAAATAAGAGGAAGAGCAGTCACATAGATAAAACAGGTAGGCTAGTTTCATAGGAATCAGGCAGAATCATAGTGAATCCTACAAGTAAAGCAATAGACATGTTGGACTAAAGGGAATTCACATGGACAAAGTAAACATGCCAATTGTATTAGGAATCAGGAGGGGGTAAGGCAGATTCATAATGAAACATATAGTAAAAGTACTAGACATACTGAACTGAAGGAACATGTTGTTTTAGGTACTATAAACTTAAACTAGAAACATACCAGTTCGAATGCAAGATTGAAAGCATAGTAAAGAGCAGTAAAGTGAAGAACAGTAGAGCAGAAGAATGTAGAGCAACAGAATAATGGAATCACTCAGTCTTGGCTTTTAGCCGACTGAGTTGCATGTAAACAGCAAGAGAAGGCAGTAGAGCAGGTGTGTGTGGGTAAAAGAGAACTCAGAACAGTGTATATTGTTCGTTTTTGTTTATGAAAGAGTAGTGTGTGTATATAGTTTGAAAGATAAGTGTCAAAAAAGGTAACAAATAATAGTTTAGCAAATTATGGAAGTGCACATCAATTATAATCACATTAATATCAGTACTCCTTTTAATTAAGGAGTCACAATCAAACGGTAATAGACATGTAGGAAAATAAGGCAAGATACCATAAGACTGGAATGTAACATATAAGGAAATATTTCAACATAGTACGGGTAAAAGCAGGCAATTAAGGCTAGGTTCAGAAAAATCTCTATTAAGGAAGGGTTTGTAAGAATCGATTAACAGTAAGGTCAGTCACATGATAAGGCAAGAGAATAACTCATATGCCAAAAATCAGTATTAAGGAAAGGTTTCTTTACTTGTTCGAATGATTCTCATGACTCTGTTCTAAACCTTAGGGTTTTTGCGTATTTCACTGTTTATTTCTATATTTTCCCGTTATTGTTTATCTCTGTCAATTAAAAGATATTGACTGATTTTATTAGGGTTCAAATTATATATTTTTTGTTGAAATTAGTGCTTCCCTGTGATTTTACCTATATTCCTTATTTGTGACTTTTAATTGGTATTACTTGCCTTCATAAGTTTATTAGCCTGATTTCTAGGTTTTGATTTACTCTAACCGATTTATGATTTATTTCTTGTCTTATTTGAATCCTAGTCTGAGCTGTTAATTGATTCTCCCCAATTTAGGGGGTGCTTTCCGGATTCTTTTGAATTATTTGACCAAGTTTATCCCTCAATTAACTGGCTGATTGTATTTTGCTTGCCTTATTTGTGAACTCTAATTTTCTTGCCTTAATTGTCTTCTCTGCTAAATGCTATATAAACTCCATTCTGATTTCTTTCAAACACACGAACACACTCAGAAAGAAACACACACACAAACTCTTGCTCTTATTCATACACACTCTCTATTTCAAATATTTCTGTTACTTGTATTTGATGCACTGTCTAGCCGGCTGAAAGCCAAGGCTAGACTATTGGATTCCACATACTTTCACCTTCTTGTTTTCTATCTCTTAACTAGTATGTCTCCACTCATATTATCATTCAATATGATATGAAGTTAAACCTATGTGCTTCCTATTTATTGATCTTAATCAGCATAACTACTTCTGTGTAGCTAGACCTATGTCTTTCCTGTTTATTGCTCTTAATCAGCATGCCTAATTCTGTGTATCTAGACCTAAGTCTTTCCTTTTTATTGCTCTTAATCATAATGACTACTTCTGTTATCATATGTAGTTAGACATATGTCTTCCTGTTTATTGCTCTTAACTAGTATGTCCCTATTTCTGTTATCATGACCTCATATATGTGCTATGTGTCAATATACTTCTGTTTTGGTACTGGTCTCCTAGCCATCTCTTTATCAACTACTATGCTTCATTTCCTATTCTTTATGACTTACATGATTAGTTCACTTTGAACCTCAATATATGCATGTTCATTATATGTTTCCTGTTTATTTCAACCAGTATGCTTTAGTCTTGTTACTTCTTTGTCCCATATGGCTGTGTGGTTGGTGCTTCAACATGTTTCTGTTTTGCCCTATGTTTCTCTGGACCAGCATGACTTAATTCCTATTCTAGCATGTCCCTGTTTTGCCCATGACACTTGAAACTAGCATGTCTAACTCTTACTGCCTCACCCTTTTCTGTATCGTAGTTGATCAGTCATTTCGATTTCAGCATGTTTCTCTTTGTTTAGTACATGTCTATATGCTCACCTAGTAATAGTTAATGAACTAAATCAACCTATGCAATGCAAACCCTTGTTTAGATTCAGTTGTGGGTTCTGTGCAAAACCTGTCTGACCCTGTCATTAGTTCTGGCATTCCTAATCTTGTTGTGATTGTTTGATTACTGGAATACATGTTTAAACTCAATGTGCTAAAGTGGTTCTGTTTGTTCCTATTCACTTCTAAAAGTTCAAACTGTTTTTCTAAAAAACTATCTCCTACTTTTATATATATTATTTTCAACTCCTACTCTTAGATATCTAGGGTCCTGCCCCTCCAGTGTGACCACTGCCTAGGAGTCCATGAGACTCCTCCGAACTCTGACACACTGGGACTGGCTTTTCCAAACTTGGTACAAAAACTATTTCTTTGAAAAGATTCTAGTGTGAGCATTGCCTAGGGTCCCTGAGGCCCTTGGGAACTTTGACACACCAGAAGCCCATTTGGTGTATTATGGACTACCTGTGGAACATCAGACTTGATTAAAGGCCTGTATTCCAGTTTTACCTTTTGGCCAATCAAGGCTCCCTGTAATATATTAATTTTCATTCTGTAATTCATTTGTATTAGTTTGTAATAATAATCTTTGTAAAACAGATATGGGGTTATTAGTAAAACTGGGGAGGGATTCTATATATCTTTATCATATTTAGGTAGAAAGCATGCTTATAGGCTGTTACAATGATTCCTTATGTGCATTAGAAACCATGCCTATAGGACTTATCTCATTATTTGTCCTGAATTTCCATTTTGCATGCTAGAAATCCTGTTATATGACGTTTATAAATTCTGTATCAAAATTCATGTTCATGCATATTTTCAAGTCTCAATGAGCATTAGAAACCATGCCTATAGGATCGTTTTTTGGGAATCAATCAAACTCGTATAACATTCTGCTCACTTAGATATCATGTCCATAGGAAATCATTTGAAATTAGCATGAACACTTAGATATCATGTCCATAGGAAATCATATTTAAAATCAGTCTTGACAACTTAGATATCATGCCTATAGGGAAAGTTTATAAAATCAGTTTTTGTGTCATGAAATAATGCTTGCAATCGATTTCAGCATATAGACAGCATGCATATAGGGTCTAAAAGATAAAATCTGCCTATTAAATTAATCACTGGTTTATAATTACGTTCTGATTAACGTTTAGATGGAATGCCTATAGGATGCTTCCTATTATCACCTAGGCAAGCCCGTAGGATAATTAAAATCATGAGTTAAAATTGTGGTTCCCTTTCTGTTTGAAACCTGCCCAGATTCAGTAAGTAATAAAATCAGTAGGCACACTGATAGGTATTCACTGCCTCGCCTTAATAAAACTACTGCCTATTTTGTTCTGTGCTCATCTAGATATCCTACTATAAGACCTTAAATCGTTTAAAACTGCTTTGTCATAATAGGCGTGCAATTGTTTGTTTATTTGTGGAGGTAAATGTGAGCCCTTAACTGCTCCTTATGTGATAGTCCAATTTGCTTTTGTTTGTCGCTTAGATTTCTCCTTTTAAGCACCATAGGTGAGTCTAGAACCACCTTAAATAGAGGTCCTAAGCACCTTCAGGGCCATAGGTAAGGGACGGGTAATGCACGCATAGGGTACATATTCGATGCTATTGGAACGCTTATATAATAATTAAGGGGAGGGTAATTGGGTAGTAAAGGATATGATGACCTATGCGCTAATGCTACGCATAACACCTCTATTTGAGGAAGGCTACCGAGTATTGCACAGAAGTGATTCTATAGTCTAATAAACCTAGGACCCCCTTTATTCCCGTTCTTGAAATAGCCTCTATTTGTTTAAATTGCTTTATGACTAATTCGGTTAAATTGAGTTTGGCCGGGACCCACTGTTGTGGACCTCGAGGGGTTCCTAACACCTTCCCCTCAAGGTTATTCTGAGCTTTTACCCAATCTCTGTTAAAGTAAACCGGTTTATGAGTTATTTGCTTTAGGTTCCCTAACGCACCTTAAATCTGTTAGGTGGCGACTCTTCAAATTCCATACCCTATCCTAAAAGGAAATGAGTTATCCCGAAAATGTCAAAACCCGGACTCCTCGAGGAAAAAGGGGGCGCGACACCTATCGGTTATGAGTTACAAGATTCCTATCTATAAGGCGTCATTTGGTAGGATGCATTAGGTAAAATAATGCATGCATGTTTGAACCTATGCATTAGTTATGCAAGCATTAGTTATACACCCTATTTGGTATTATCCTATTCATAACTAATGCATAAGAAACCATGGTATTAATAATTCAATGGCTTTAATGCATGCATTAAGTTAGTTAAAGACAAAATGTCCTTCAAAATTTATACTTGATTAAAATATCCTTTATGTAATGCAAGTTTGAAAAAATCCAAGAAAGTGAGAAATAAAATTATATCCCTAGTAAATTAATAAATACTTAGCATATTGTTCTTTTGTAAATAAATATTAAGTTATATACTACAATATAGGTAGACAAATCAAATAATTGTTTTAAACATTTTTCATATACAAACATTCTTCAACATATGTTTCTTTTAAAAAGATAAAGTGATGGACTCTTACGAGGGTATTTTTGTAAACAAACAATTCTTTTAGAAATAATGCAATGCTTTAATACATCAAACCAAACAATGGATTAGAAATATGTCAGCATAATTAATACCAGCATTACTAATACATCCTTTTTAGCATTATTCTTATACACTCTACCAAACGACCTTTAAGACTTCTGAAACTTGATCTTGAGTCTTAACTGGTTATTCACGCAGACTCTGATCTGAGCCTTGATGCTTGCTAGCTATAGGTGTTCATTAATTCTTCAAAGGCTTTTTCTGATTTAAACGGGAAATGCAATGCTTGTGACTTCAGTCGTGTCTTGAGCAACTCACTTCTTCTCATTTGCTTATGCATTTTGTATTCACTTTTTTTCTTTTCTTATATTCCGGATTGAGATTTCTTTTTTGTTCATCTTGAACCCTGTGCCTTGAGGTAAAACCTACTCAGACACCAAAATAAATAAACGAACAAATATTTTCTGCCCCGATTTTCACTAGAAAAATTTTGTGAGTTATTTGTAACAAAACTATATACTACTTCATTATTGAAAGCAACAAAATATCGTGATTGGTGTACCCCTAGAAAAACATAATTCTTTGAGAATGTTGTACCATGATTGTCTAAATGGTGCCTCAACTAGGGATTGGTGTACCTTACATTGGGGAAAGGCGATGAGGGAATAGTACACCCTATATTAACAAAGATATCAGGAAGTGGTGTATCCTATGTTTGAAGACTCGGCTAGGGATTGGTGTACCCTAAACTGGTAAGGAGACTAGGAAGCAGTGATCCTATGTCTAAAATATCATCAACTAGAGAATGATGACCCTATGTTGTAAAAGGAGACTAGGGAGTGATGACCTTACGTCTAAAACAACATCAACTAGGGAGTGGAGACCCTAAGTTGGAAAAATAGACTAGGGAATGGTGACCGTATGTATAAAATAACATCAACTAAGGAGTGGTGACCCTATGTTGGAAAAGGAGACTAGGGAGTGGTGACCGTATGTCTTAAATAACCTCAATTAGGGAGTGGAGACCCTATGTTGGAAAGGAGACTATGGAGTAGTGACCCTATGTCTAAAATAAACTAAACTAGGGAGTGGAGACTCTATGTTGTAAAGGAAATTAGGGAGTGGTGAGCCTATGTCTAAAATAACATCAACTAGGGAGTAGTGACCCTATGTCTAACTTATATCAACTAGGGAGTGATATCATAGGTCGAAAAAGAGACTAGGGAGTGGTGACCCTATGTCTAAAATAAAATCAACTAGGGAGTGGAGACCCAATGTTGAAAAGGAGACAGGGAGTGGTGACCTTATGCCTAAAATAACATCAACTAGGGAGTGAAGACCCTATCTTGGAAAATGAGACTATTGCGTGGTGACCCTATGTCTAAAGTAAAATCAACTAGTAAGTAGAGACCCTATGTTGGAAAGAAAACTAGGAAGTGGTGACCATATGCCTAAAGTAAAATCAACTAGGGAGTGGAGACCCTATGTTGGAAAAGAGACTAGGGAGTGGCGAACCCGTATCTAAAATAACCTCAACTAGAGAGTGGAGACCCTATGTGGAAAAGGAGACTAGGAAGTGGTGACCCTATATCTAAAATAACATCAACTAGGAGTGGAGACCCTATGTTGGAAAAGTAGATTAGGGTGTGGTGATCCTATGTATAAAATAACATCAACTAGGGAGTGTTGACGCAATGTTGGAAATTGAGGCTAGGGTGGCGACCCTATGTCTAAAATAACCTCAACTAAGGAGTGGATACCCTATGTTAGAAAGGAGACTAGGGAGTGGTGACCCTATGTCTAAAATAAAATAAACTACGGAGTGGAGACCCTATGTTGGATAATGAGATTATGGAGTGGTGACCCTATGTCTAAAATAAAATCAACTAGGGAGTGGAGACCCTATGTTTGAAGAAGACTAGGGAGTGGTGACCCTATGTCTAAGATAAAATCAACTAGGGAGTAGAGACTCTATGTTGGAAAATGAGATTAAGGAGTGGTGATCCTATGTCTAAAATAACATCAATTAGGGAGTGGTAAAAACCCTATGTTGGAAAAGGAATTTTGGGAGTAGTGGCCCTGTGTCTGAAATATTATCAACTAGGGAGTGGAAACCTTCTTCAGATTGAGCATTCTATTGAGCTGATGAAGGTCTCCTCTGTAGGGAAGGACCTTCATCATTAGCTTCCCCGTCATCGTCAATAACCACAGCTGTTGTGGCTGGCTCGGGCGCGGTATTTTTTGGATTTTACCCTTGGCCGAGGAGAGACGCCGCCTTTTTGGTTGCTTTTCCCTGGCCGGGGACTCCAAGAAGAAGCACCTATACCCAAAGCAGACCCGAGGGCACCCGTTCGGGTGAGAGCCTACTACAACAACCTCGTCGCCTCTAAGGTATCAACCAAAACATCCTCCGGTGGCATAACTTTAGAATAACGGGGTCAAGTCTCGCTCTCAAAGAAAACGCACCCAAACTGAAGGAAAACGTGTAAACATATGTGAAACCCTTCTTAGGAAGGTTACTCGCTCCGCCGAATCGGGAGCAATGATTTTTAGGACGTGGCAATCGCAGTCATCCTTCACAGCAAGAATACTCGAAGGGCGAATAGAAAAAAGGAATTTGCCAACAGCCCATGTACGAGGATTTGAAGTAGGGAAGTTCTCTTCGAAATCCTTGGCTGTGTTGAGATGGTTGGGGATGATGATGCTCATCGTAGGAGGGTCAGCATCAACATCAACATGTCATTGCTTCTCTTTGGGCCCCCACTGAAGAGAAGATCAGAGTTCTTGGAGCAATTAGTGAAATAAGCCATAATTAGCAGAAGGTGATAAGATCTTTATGAAGAAGGTTAAAGAAAGACGAAAGCAGAAAAGAGTTGAATGCAATGAAATTGGGGGAGTTTATGAAACTGTTAAGTGTAAAAGAAGAAGAATGAGGCATATAAGTAAAGAAATAGGCGGCTAAAATCGCGACCATGATTACCTCGAGAACTAGTGAAATATTGCTAAATCGTGGAGTAACATGTGTTCGGAGTATTAAATGCGAGGAGACGTGCGTCTTATCAAGAATGAATCTTCACCAACTTTCCGGTGATACAAAGATGTGCCACGGAAAAGCAGGAGGACTATATGTATAGGTAAAATCTACTTATATTAAATATTCATATGATAGCGTGATACATGGAATCGGAGGCACATGGAAGATGAAGCGAGTAGAAACCAGGTCCGAGGACAACAACTTCAGTTGTCACCGGGAAGATCTCGAACGGAACACAGTCAACGTAAGCAAGTGAATGTTTGTCACCAGATGACATTTAATGATGAATATTCATCAGTATTAAATAACACAGTCGTTGCAGAGAATTTTAGCATTCGTGACCTGCCATTACATATTCACCAATGACCCACATTATTGTCATTTAAGAGGGGCTTGATCCTAGTACCGTGTTCCCTAGGTATAGCTATAAATAGTGGCTTCAACAACTATTGTAAGACACGAAAAATTCTTACAAACTTATGCTACACATTATTCCAAGCTGAATAATACTTTATTTTCTGTCTAACGTTATCTTTCGAAAGCCTTGCTCCCGGAACCAAGTTGTCTTCTATTTTATCTCGATTTCAACACTATGTCTTGCATTTTATTTAATTTATTTATCATTTTGGGATCAAATCGATTCGTTTGTTTGTAAATCACGCTATAAATTTAGCTATACAGTTTTACGGGTAAACAACTTTGGCACAAATTATTTAAAAATCCTAACGGGTCATTGGAACTTGCACACAAATTTTACCAAAATCTTTTGTTTCAAAAATGATACAAATCAAATTTCAAATGACCCCATGTTTGATATCCGACCTTCTAATACTTAGTACAACAATTTTCATTGGATAGTATCAATAGAGTCATTTTGTCTTCTTCAACAATTAAGCTCAACAAAATCCAAAAACGATATTCTTCAAGTTTCTTCAACCAAATCAATTCAAATTGACTACAAATAAGCAATGGGTGTTCAGTACATATGAAGAAAATGGGGAAGGAGGAGACGAAGAAGTCAAAGCAGGAGGAGGAGGAGTAGTTCTGGCATGTATAAAACTTTATGAAATGAGGTCAAAAGTTAAAAGTCACGATATTCGATGAATTTCATGCGCGCCACCCAGAAGTTCTTTGTTCGCAAACCTCGATTGGAGAATTAGAAGGACTTCCGACTATGACAGAATTTTTTGAATATAGATCGGAAAATGCTTGAAATGAATTGCTGAAAGCAAGAAAATCAAATAATAAAGTTAATTAATGGGAATCTTATAATATATATAATGATCATATTCAAAAATGTTTCCCACTGATCTTCGCTCAAATAGCCAGCAGAATAAAATTGAGTAAGGTTACTAAATATATAATTCGGATTTACCATTAGCGAATCTCTTTATCACTTTAAAAGGTGGATCAAAACCTCATTTCTTAAACAGAAATAGGATTATTGCACACCAAAGAATTAGCATGACACCATCCATAAAAATCATAATCATGCAACAAATTTGCAAATTACATAAAACATAGCAAGTATAGTGAATATATGCAAGCAAATACAAGAAACCAGTGGCATTGCCACTTATATTCTTGATCATAATATAAAGGGTATTATTCAAGCTACCATGACTGAACAGTTTAAGATAAAACTACTAAGTCGATTTCGACCACTGTCAAGAGGTTTCCACTGCAACTCCATTGCCTCAGGATCAGGACAACATGTATATATAGCCATAGAATTACCAGAATAAGACAGTACTGACGACGATGCAGCTCCTATTACAAGAAGTTCATTTCCCAGTGACTTGAATGCAATGCCCCATCCCCTGTTTGAATCAGCTCGTACTGGAACCGGTCCTAATTGTTTCCAAGTGTTGGTTTTTTTCAAATAAACCTTCAGCTGATTCGAAGAAGCCTCGAGCGAGTATAACTCGTTATTCACGACAGCAAGGAGGGGCGGTGAATGGTAGTCCTGTACCGGATCATCCTTCAACATGTCCGGAATCAGCTCCCATTTGTTCTTAGCCTCGTCGAAGAATTCTCCACACGTTAACTCACCGTTCTCATTCCTTCCCCCGATCACGTAGAATTTGTTGTCCATGTAGCATCCTGAACAAAGTTTTCTCTTCCTCTTCATCCTCGGTAGTGGGTCCCACGATCTACTATCGGGGTTGTATCTCTCGGCCGTGTCGTAGACCTCACTATTCGGCATAATACCAACACCACCAGCAACAAAAGCAGTGGTACCACAAGTTGCTGATGCAAATAAACACCTCGGATTAACCATAGAGGGACCTTTGTGCCAACTATTTGTTGCTAACTCATACCTCCAAATAACGAGACCATCGATTTCCCTGCCCGAAACAAGCAAATGTGTGCCTACACAAAGTGATTCTTTATCACTAAATGGGAAGCACTCATCTGATGGTAAATCGGGCAATTTCCTCCGGTACTTGAACTCTCGATCAAACGCCCACCAGTTAGTCTCCCCACTTGCCAACATGAATACTGAAGGTTCTTTAAATCCAATCTCTTTACGAATCTCAAATATCTCACCGCTCTTTAGAAGCATCGAACATCTCTTGTTTACGAGGCATAGTTTCCAATATTCCCACCTAGGAAACCTGGCTAGAATCAAGCTCTCAACCTGATAGTTGAGAGGGGGATAATCTGCATCCTGAGGTTCTCTACTAGAATTTTCAGCTCTCGAGGATTCGGGTCGAGAGATTCTAACTTTTTTGCAGGAATGGCTCTTGAAAGCAGCAACCCAATCACCATATCTGAGATTTGATTTCTCTTCAAGATCATAGTTAGCATGATGATGATGATGATCCAAGTCTACCTTTCCTTCTTCAGATTCTCTTCTGTTTAAGTCCAACATCCTCTTAAGACATTCAGAGCTTTAAATCATCTGCAGTTAGCCTTAAAAAGGAACAAACAACGATTACTTCAAAGTAAAATTGATCGGCGACATGGATCATTAATAAGAAGATAAACTTTTCTTTTAAAAAAATTAAAATATATAGTAAAACCATTTGAATCAAGATAGAGACTCAAGAATTGAACTTCAAAGATGAGATACAGTATCTCTTCCTTTTCATTCTTTTTGAGGAAAACCGGTTACTATAAAGGGTGCTCAAAAATTGGAGGAATAGACCATTTCAGTATTATTATATTTGCATTCCGGTGCACGAAGCATCCCGCCTGCGA
>MDKH01172407.1:0-12652 GCA_005239495.1 Nicotiana undulata | reverse complement strand
GAGTCTGGAGGACGACTCGAAGGTGCTGCTCGTGCTCCTCTCGGCTGCGAGAATATATCAAAAGAGGTGGAGCATCTAGCTCGAGCGGTCCTCATAACCGCATATATGCATTAGCAAGACACCAAGATCAGGAGTCGTCACCTGATGTTGTTACAAGTATATTATCAGTCTCCTCATATGATGTATACGCACTGATTGACCCAAGTTCCACCTTATCATATGTTACTTCGTTGGTTGCTAGTAAGTTTGGAATAAAACCTAAGTTGGTTAAAACTTTTGAGGTGTCCACACATGTTGGGGATACAATGATAGCTAGGCGGGTATGTAGAGGTTGTATAGTAGTAGTTCATAGTCGATCTACAGAAGCAGACCTAGTTAGATATGGTAGAGTTTGATGTTATAATGGGTATGGATTGGTTGAGTCTTGTTATGCCAATGTTGTTTGTAGATTAAAGATGGCCCGATTCCAATTTCCAGGGGAGCCTATTTTGGAATGGAAAGGTAATACGGCATCGCCGAGAGGTGAATTTGTTTCCTATCTCAGGGAAAGTAAGATGATCAGAGGGATATATTTATCACTTAGTTCGGGTTCAAGAGGTGAAAGTAGAGTCACCAACCATTCAATATATCCATGTGGTTAATGGGTTTCCCGATGTTTTTCCCAACGAGCTTACAGGTCTTCCGCCAGAGCGAGAAATTGAGTTTGCTATTGACCTACTACTAGATACTCAACCAATATCTATTCCTCCATATAAAATGGCACCTGCAGAGCTGAAAGAGTGGAAGGAACAACTAAAGTACTTGCTTGATAAAGGCTTTAACAGATCTAGTACATCACCGTGGGGAGCACCTGTGTTATTTGTTAGACAGTTGAATAAGGTGACGATAAAAAATAAGTATCTGCTCCTGAGGATTAATGATTTATTTGACCAATTGCAAGGTGCCAAGTGTTTCTCGAATATAGACTTGAGGTCCAGGTACCATCAAGTAAGGGTTAGAGAGAAAGATATTCCAAAAGAGAACATTTAGGACCAGATATGGGCATTTTGAGTTTCGCGTTATGCCATTCGATTTGACCAATGCCCCAGCAGTATTCATGGACTTGATGAACCGTGTGTTCAGACCCTTTCTAGATCTATTCGTGATTGTATTTATTGATGATATATTGGTATATTCTTGTTCTGAAACTAAGCATGCAAATCATTTGCGTATTGTGCTCAAAGTTCTACAAAAGGGAAGTTGTATGCAAAATTCTCTAAATGTGAATTCTGATTGAATTTTGTAGCTTTCATTGGGCATATTATTTCGGTTGAAGGTATCCGGGTTGATACAAAAATGATTGAGGCAGTAAAGACTTGGCCTAGACCCACAACACCGATGGAGATTCATAGTTTTCTCGGTTTGGCAGGTTATTATAGGAGATTTGTAGAGGGATTTTCTTCCCTTTAAGCACCATTGAAAAAGTTGACTCAGGAGGGAGCTAAGTTTCAATGGTCTTATTCTTGTGAACGGAGTTTCCAGGCATTGAAGGACATATTAACTTCAACACTGATTCTAACACTCCCAGAGGGAACTGATGGTTATGCTATCTATTGTGTCGCTTCGGGCTTGGATTGGGTTGTGTACTGATGCGTCATGGTAAGGTTGTAACTTATGATTCTATACAACTAATAGAGCATGAGAAGAAGTATTCAACCCATAATTTAGAGTTAGCCAAAATGAATCATGCACTAAAGATGTGTAGGCACTACTTGTATGTCATTCATGTTGATATCTATATGAATCATAAGAGCTTTCGGTATATATTCAAGCAAAAGGAAATGAACTTACGCCAAATGAGATGGTTGGAGCTACAGAAAGACTATGACGTTGATATTTTATACCATCCACGGAAGGCGAATGTAGTAGCTAATGCCCTCAGCCATAGATCTATGGGTAACATGTCATATTTATAACCAGAGAAAAGTGGGATAGCTCATGACATTCATCAGCTAGCTAGTCTTGGAGTTCAGTTACTGGACTCAGGTGATACTAGAATTACTATTCAGGACACAACAACATCCTCTTTAATAACTGAAGTGAAGGAACGCCAATACGAGGATCTTGTGTTAGTTCATTATAGGGATACAACCCCTCAAAAGGAGAAGAAATCGTTTCAGATTACAGAAGATGGAGTCCTCATATATCGAGGATGATTATATGTACCTAATATTGCAGGGATGCGTCGGCAGGTTATTGGAGAAACTCACTATTCTTGTTATTTTATCAATTTGGGAGAAACAAAGATGTATCATGATATCAGGGAAATATATTGGTGGGACGAAATAAAAAAGGATATAGAAGAGTTTGTTGCTCAGTGCCCTAATTGTCAGCAAGTTAAGATTGAACATCAAAAACCTGGTGGATTATTGCAGGCTAAAGAGATTCCGACTTGGAAGTGGGAAGTAATAAATATGGATTTCATCGTAGGTTTACCTTGTACCCAACTAAGTTCGATTCTATATGGATGATTGTTGATAGACTTACAAAATCATCCCATTTTCTTCCCGTTAGGACAACATATTCCGCAAAGGATTATGCAAGGCTTTACGTTAAGGAGATAGTATGACTTCATGGTGTCCCTATATCTATTATATCGGATAGAGGAGCTCAGTTTACAACTAATTTCTGGAGGTCCTTCCAAAAAGGATTAGGACTCGGGTAAGTCTTAGTCCGACATTCATCCCCAGACAGACGGACAGGTTGAGCGTACTATTCAAACACTTGAGGATATGTTACGGGCTTGTGTGATAGACTTCAAGGGTAGCTGGGATGATCATCTACTGCTTATTGAGTTCACGTATAATAATAGCTATCATTTCAGTATTCGGATGGCTCCATACGAAGCTCTTTACAGACAAAAGTGTAGGTCATCTATAGGATGGTTAGATGTTGGGGAAACTAAGTTAGTAGGACCAGAGTTGGTACAACAGGCAATTGAGAAGATTAATCTTATACATGAAAGGCTATTAGCGGCTCAAAGCCATCAGAAGTCTTATGCAGATAATCGACGATGAGACTTGGAGTTTCAGGTTGACGATTGGGTATTCCTAAAGGTATCATCGATGAAAGGCGTTATGAGGTTCGGTAAGAAAGGAAAACTTAGCCCTCGGTACATTGGACCATATAAAATCACACGCAAGGTATGTCAGGTAGCATATGGGTTGGACTTGCCTTCTGACTTGGAGTTTGTACATCCAGTCTTTCATGTGTTTATGCTTCGTAAATGTATTGGAGATCCTTCTAAAGTCGTGTCACTTGACAATGTCCAAGTCACAGAGCAACTATCATATGAGGAAACTCCCATTGTTATACTAGGTATACATGTTTGTAGATTGAGGACTAAAGACGCATCTTTGGTGAAAGTACTTTGGAGAAACAATAATGTGGAAGAAGTGACATGGGAAGCCAAAGAAGACATCAAGTCTAGATATCCTCACTTGTTTACTCTTCCAAAGAAGGATCCGACTGAGACACCACAACCTTAAGGTACGTGTATGGATTCTTGTGTTAGTCATTATCATTGGTCGTGTGAAGCCATTGTCGTTATTGATGATTGTGGTCCTATGTGGCATTTAATTATTGAGTTTTCTACATGAAGGGTTGATAGTAGTACAGTTACAAAGGTGATTATTCCAAATGGTGAATGAATCAAAGAAAATGAGTATCATTGAAGGTTGTCAATTTGGGATAAAATACGGTCCGAGCTATAATACCAAGTATTTATGGACTAGTGTCATACAAGGTACTACATGCCCATGATATTAGGGTACATTAAGTGTGTTAAAAATGAGCAGTATTTTAAGTAATCTGAGTTAATTCTTAATTATGCAGATCGTTGGGTAAATAATAATTTTTGGTGGGAGATTAGCTAATTAATTATAAATTTTGGATAAGCTTAATTCCCCCAACGTGTCAGCAAACTATCCCAATTAGTGACTCTTAAGTTCATATAGAAAGGTGGCAAAGTTAGAGGGTTATGTGGCTAAGTCACCACATGAAGTGGTCCCCACACCCACTAAGGTATAAGACCTCTCTAATTCACAAAGAGAGGTGCTTATATCTAGTTTGCAAGTAATGGATCTTCGACAAAATTCAAACGAGATTTCTTATCATCATAGCAATGGAATTTTGCAATTCTAAGAAACCCGGTATAACCTTTCTCAAGAATATCATATCGATTTTGCCCTACTTCGATCTTGTCGTCACGTATTTTGTCGCTATTGTCATGTGTTAAAGGGATTGACAAGAGAGCCGGCTCAGGTATGTTAAGGTATCACTTCTTTCTTTTTGGCATGATTCATACGATACAAACGAAACGAGCAAACACACAATTTTCATGAATGACTCTATTTATAGAAGTACTAGGGGTGCATGTTCTTGATTCCCCATATGAATTATTATTAGATCTTCTGTCCATGGGTCTCTAGAAAATTACGTAGTTGATAAAGTTTATCCGAATGACATATTTATCTTATGACATTCCGAGAAATCTTATTTACGTATTTCTTATGCACTTCATTCATTTATACATGTACATTGACCCATGACCAGATAGCGTTATATACACGTATATTATATGTATATAGGATATGGAAAAAGTTTAAGGCTTTATATACGCACCACCACCTGAGTGTAGTCGATTTTCCTTCACTTTCAATCTATACATTAGAATCTTCACAAACAACATGCTGCACTTGTTGCAGAACAAGGGACTATTTTCGGGGTCGAACATTGAGGATCCTCTATCATCTTGTCTCATGAACCTAGGTGAAGCTAATGGAGAAGACTTGGCAGAGTGAGTACTTGCTCTTGAAGGTCAAGGCTTTTTAAAAGGGAGCTCGAATTTGAGTCTTTTCTCTTAGAGGGAAGAAAAACTCATCCAGCCAAGGACATCGATGATACGTATTTACTTGAATCTAGTGTCATTATTGTTGAAAATGTTGACAATCCTAAAGTTTATGCAGTTAAGCGCATTGGTACACGCTCCAAGCATTTTTTCACATTGTGTTTGGATGATGATATGAAAGTAGAATCATCCAAGCCACTTGAGGAGTCAAGGAATAAGGAGCAAGAAGCCTACACTCTAGAATTCTTCTTGCCAGAAAGTCGGGAATACACATCTCATCTAAAGGCCAAGAAGTGCAGAATACTACATTATATATTGGGCCAGTCAGATTTGTTCTACCACCCCATGAGCATGATCATAGAGCATAATCAAAACTTGGGGTCCAATTCATAAGTTCAAAGTGGAGGCAGAAAGTGATTCACGTCGTGCCGCAACGTTAAATCAAGCGCTTGTTGGGAGACAACCCATCTTTACTGCTTTCTTTTATTTTTATTATTTATTATTTTTGTATTATATTATTTTGTTAGCGTCAATTTTTTACTTTTTTAAGAGAATGGAAAGCAAAGCTATTGGCAGGATGCAACAACAAACCATTGGTTGGAACTAAGTGTGAGGTAACCACACGAAGGACTAGGCCTAGGAGAAGTCTGAGTACCCTATGAGATTCTAGTGTTTCGGCCTTTGGCCTACCAGGGAGTTTCTTTTACCCTCTTGTATGTATGGGTGTGCATTGGGGACAATGCACAATTTTAAGTATGGGGAGAGGAGATTGTCTGTGTGACTTTCTATGCTATTTTAGTTGTGTTAGTTTAATTGAATATTTTTTTTTAAAATAGACAAGATTGGACTTTTCCCGACGATGGATATATTAGACAATTTTTTTGAGAGATTTAAGTCTAAAAAAAAGATATTTTCTTTTGTTAGGTAGTGTAACAATTTTTCTTTGGTTTTTCTTTGTGTCACGGTTCTTTTTCAAGTGTTTTGTTTGAACCAAGTGTAGTTAGTTTTTTTTTAGAAATAGGATCTATTGTGTTGTGTTTTGAATTGAATAAATATCTCTTGACTTTGTTATGCCTTGAGAATAGTGAGTATTTTGGTTGTGAAGCTTAGGCTCAATTTTTTACTCTTGTATAAGTACCTTAAATTGTATGATTTTAAATTTGCTTAACCGCTTTGACTAGAGTGTCTTGATGAATCCAATATTGAGTGAGTTAAGTGCCATGTGTGTGTGAGGTTTGTGTGTTATTATGTGCATTTTATTTGATGTCTAGAACTTGCCCTATGTGTTTGCAAAGCGAAATAGTAGTATTGTTCAGTCTTGGAAGTGATATAGGCGTTTCTTTGTTAAGCCAGATATGTATATTGTACCCGCCTAATTGTTATGTATCGTAGATAACCCCTTTGAGCCTGTAAACCTGTTTCTTTGGCAACCACATTACAAGCCTTACCCATTTGTTTGAATTAACTATCTATTTGAACCTTTTAACCTCTCATGAGCACTTAAATTGTTATGAACTGTGTAAATGTTAAAGTGTGGGGTGGTTGGTTTGGCTTTTGCGTGAAACTAATGAAATAAGGAGAAATGTGCGATGTTTTGAAAAACGTACAAGTCACTTGAAAAAAAAACAAGAAAGAAAAGGAAAAAATAGTTGTATTGTTTTGAAAAAAAAATATTCCTTGACAAGTGGTGACTCATGATGTAATTGTGCTTAAAGAAGTATGGGGTAATAACATTGATGTGAAGGTGGAGTTTGGTTTGACATAAGTATGGAGTTTAAATGTTAAAGTATAATTATTAAAGTGCTTAGGGAGGTGTAGTCACTCTTATATCTAAATATATCATACCCGTCCCGCAGCCTGCATTACAACCAAATAAAGTCCTACCTGATCCTAGACTGAATGAACTCGATTAGTAGAGTAGTACACTACGGGCAAGTCTAAGGTGCATATTTTGTGTCACATGAATTTATTTCTGAGAGTGAGTGAATTCTTTCTATCTTAAGTTCCTATGTGTTCTTAAATTTTATTGTGTGTAACTACTCTCTTTTGTTGTGTGAGGGAACTTGATTCATGAAGGAAAGGTAATGTCAGTGACCTCTATGTTAAAGTAAGTGGGTGAGCTGTGAATAATGCGTGGTACTTGTGAGTCAAATTTTGAGGTGAAGATGTTACGCTTTTGTGCTTAGTCAATTTTAAATATTCTTGGTGTGATGAGTTAGGAGAATTGCTTAAAAAAATGTCGTGTCTATATAAAGTGTAGTTTGATTGCTCGAGGACGAGCAATTGTTTATGTATTGGGTGTTGATGATAGGCTATAATTGCGTATTTTAGTCGCTAATTACACTCTAATTTACTGCACTTTAATTGAGTTTGAGCTTTAATCACTACTGTTTTGCACTAATTGTGTGTTTTATGCCTTGTAGGAGTGATTACGAGCTATATTGATGTTTTGGAATGAATTAAAGTGACTTGGAGCTTTGAAGTCTGAGTAAAAGCCCAAGAAATTAAGTCGGGATCGTGTTCGGGGGTCAAATTTGATAGTTAAGAACAAACGAAGACTAGAATAGGCATATTGTATATTGTCTAGTAAAATGAACATAACTTTTTGCTCCGAACTCTATTTAGTATATATAATATATGGTTGGAAAGCTAACTCAAAGGTATAAAATGTTCATGTTTTACGGTGTTCCAAATTCCGAACGGAACAAGGTGAAAAATGCAGTCGAAATCGTGACCACGGACCTGGACGCGGGCAGAAGCAGAGTACTGGAATGACCGCGATCGCGCCGCGTTTGGCTGGGACCGCAAGCGTCCAAGCGTGAAAAAAGGTCCCTTTTCGCATAGGAGAAGGTATAATTATTTGGGCCCGACCCTACTTGATATATATACATGGAAAAATAGTATTTTGGGGGATTGTACATATTTTAGACACAAAAAGGAGGGAAGAGTCATTGTGAGAAGACAAGCAACAATTAGAGTTTTATATTTTCTTCCTTTGATCTTTATTTTGATTATTAGGATTTCCTTTGGGTTTTTATTGTTTTTGAGCATGAGTAACTAACTTTTCTAATCTAAGGTTTTGGTGGAACTCGTTGGGGATGAACTAATTGTGATATTAATATAGTTTTGTTTGGTTGTTAATCTCTATTTGTTCAACTACGTTATTGTTGTAGTTGATTTAAGGGCTCTCAATTAGCTGTTCCTATTTATTATGTATCTACTTAAGAGAGTGTGCATATTTAGGTAGTTGTTTGAACAACATCACTCCCGGAGTATAGGCGAGAGTCATAACCGAGAGTTTAGAGGTTGGATTAGAGATAACGATACCTCGGGTGCAGTCTAAATTGAACTGTAATACAAGCTAGCTAGCGTAACTTGAGAGAGTGCGTCTAGTAATTTATCCTAATTACTTGAGAGAGATTTATGATAACTGCAGTGTTCATGATTGATAGAGACAACTAAGTCAAAACTATAGGAACTACACAAGAAGGAATTTCACCAACGGGGAAAACCATAACCTTAGGCCTTTATTCCAATTGTTTACACCTTATTGTTAGTTAATCTTTAGTTTATTATTTCTGTTCAGTTGTAGTAGTCTAAACAACATAAAGTGATATTCATAACTTTTGAGAAAGTTGATTATTGAGAATTTAGTACTCTAACAATAATATTTGATACGTTAATTCCCTGTGAAATTCGACTCTGGACTAAATACTCAGATTATATTTGCAACGCCCACTTAGTCTTTTACTAGACATAGTTGAGCGTGATCAGCGAATTTAGATATTGATACTATGGCACGTGAGTTGTCTGTGCAACACGTGAGTTGTCTATGCGGTTGATATAAATGCGAGCTCTGGGAGATCTGGTTACTGTTATTGGATCGGGTTGCACGCCGCAACGCGTTGATATTTAGTTATTGCATTTCATCTTTACATGCAATTCCCTTGACTGATTACCTGATTGAATTGCATATCTTCCTTATATAATGTATTGGTTACTGAGTAGAATACATAAGAAAACCCAAGAATTGTGAGCGTAAAAAATGGTTTTACTTGAGATTGTTCCTAATTTGATCATATACATGTTCTATACTTGTTGAAAATATTGAATTGCAAAGGTGTTAGTGAGTATCATCTATAGTTCTTTATTTTTTTATCTTGTCGAGGTTAGTTAGGATACTTATTGAGTACATGGGGTCGGTTGTACTCATATTACACTTCTGCACCTTGCGTGCCCATCTTGGTGTTGATGTTTCTGTGTACGACGAGGGTTGGCATTAAAGATGTACCTGCGTTCCAGTTATGGCTATCACTTGTCCTTGGTAGCTAGATTTGGATTTTGTTCATTACATTTCAAACAGATGTTGTAATTATTTCAATTCAAATTTGTACAAATCTAAGTTTTAGTGGCTCATGACTTGAACTACTAGACCTTGGGAATTCTTTGTATACAAATTCAGTTATATTTTCATTATTTCTCTCAGTAGATCTCATTTGAATTAGATTATTGCTAATTGTCTTACCTAGCAAGTTGGGTTAGGTGCCATCACGACTAGTTGGATTTTGGGTCGTGACAAGTTGGTATAAGAGCTCTAGGTTCATAGGGTCTACGAGTCTTGAGCAAGTGTCTATTAGAGTCTTCCGGATCGGTATGATGACATCCATACCTATCTTTAAGAGGCTACATTGCATTTAGGATAAACTTCCCATCTTTCTTTCCTTATCGTGCGACATTGATTCAGCTTGAAGCGTAACTCCTTGAATTCCTTCCACTCACTTGTATGCATATGTGAGTGCTCGTTATTAGCTGTGCATCGATTGATTGTGATTCTATGGATGAGGTGCGAGATATATTTTTTTTGTGCTGATGATGGGCCATTCTGGGAGACTTGAGGCCCGATTTTGACTGCAACTTGAGCACGGTGATTTCGGTTGTGTGAGCATGTGTTTTTGGACTTATATGTCTGCTAGTGTCCCTATGAGTGGAGCATGTGGCTCGATGAGTGTCTAAATGGCTATATGATGAGTATGATATGACTGCGGGTTGTGTTTGGATGGTTGAAATGTGACAAAAAGAGTTTGCTTGAGATGTAAAAAGGACTATTGGGTCCTTGATTTTGTCTTGATGTGACGTATAGTCTCGAATTATGAGTGTGTTGAAGAATCTTTCATGTTGTTTAATTGTGGAACGAATTAGATTCTCATGCCTTGCTGGCGAGTTCAGAATAAGGAAGATTAAGTTACTCTGTAGTAGTTGTGGCTGCAATTAGAGAGATGTCAGTTAGAGGCTAAGCATGTGGTTTATCACCTAGAGGGTGTCCTGAGGTTGTTTGATTCCTATGTTGTTTTGTGGAGAGTTTTCTATTACCGGTGGGTTATATGTGTAGCAACTTGAGTATGGATCGCTTGAGGAAGTTGGCTTGACTAATACAAGGATGAATGCGAGCTTAGTAGATGATTTAAGGTATTATATGGGTTGTGTCCCATGATTTTATGGAGGATTTAGTTGAATCTCATTGCGGTATTATGACAGTGGTCATTGTGAATTATGAAGTGTTTTGATCTATGGTTTTGAGCAAACTGGGGGAGTCTGCTATCGACGATTTGGCTGCAAGGTTACATATTGTATTGATTTTGGTCTGAGGCATGCTTATGGAACAGTTTGTGACTTGCAGAGGCTGGTTTATAGGATACTTAAGCAAGGAAATTTCTATATGTATGGTGTATTGCACGTGATGGATATATAGTAATCTCAGAATGACTTGGGTTTTTTGTTCGTGGTAGGTGTGATGTACTACAGAAAAAGGATTCACTCAGTTGCTTAGAGGTGTAGATTACTTCTTTGGGTGTTATTGATCCAATGGAGCATATGTCGTTCGACCCGTTTGGGTGGTGCATGAGATTTGAGCGGAGTATATGACTCTTGAGAAGGTTCTAATGGATTCAAGATTCATATGTGGCAATTGAGAATTTTATGGACTGGTATATGGCTAGAATCTGCTATTTGCATCGGATGGTGTCAGGACTCGTGATATTTTTATATCATTATGGATCCTACATTTTAGTATCAAGAAGGTGAAGGAAACGACTTTAGATTTACAAAAGGTCTCTTTAGAGTGTGAGCCTAGGTTGTGGTACTTTTGGGGTGCTTAAGAGGGAATACAACGGCTTAGGGGCCTTAGGGCGATGTGGTTTTATGCTGGGCTCTTCTGTGGTGAGCTTCGTAAGGATCATGATGTTATGGAAAGGGGAAGTGTTAACTGGAGGGTAATTCAGAAGGAACTCTGAGGAATATGACAATTTGTTAGTAGGTTGAGTCAGCACGATAATGGATATGATCGGTTCTTTGGGTACATATGATATAGTGAGTCTCCCCAGGTGTTTTGGGGCACTACTATTTGGTTTGGCGACCTGTGTGGTTTGGTTGAGTTATAGTGATTCGGTTCTGATGGCTTGATTATGTGCAAATGGGTTTTGAAGAGTTCTCGATGGCTTCTACCATGGTTCGAGGTGGATGTGTCCTACCAGCGTGAGGAGCATGTTGCGTATTGTGATTCTCTCCTGGATGAGATCAAGTGGCAGGTTTTCTGGCTGATCGGGTATGTATTCTACTGATGACTCAGAGTTGACCAAATTTGACTTTTAATATTTGACCTCAGATTGGAGTTTCGATGGTTCCGTTAGGTCCGGATGGTGATTTCATACTTAAGTGTATGCCCCGATTTGCATTTGGATATTACTAGAAGGTTTCAGCGCTAATTGGCGAAAGTTGAAAAATTGAAGGTTTGAAAAGTTCATAAGTTTGACTGGGAGTTGACTTTGATGATATCAGGTTCGGTTTGTGATTTCGGGAATTTGAATAGCTTTTTTATGTCATTTGGGTCTCATTCCGAGTTGATTTGATATGTTTCGGCACGAGTTTTGGAAGTTGAAAAGTTAAAAGTTCATTAAGTTTGATTTGAGGTATGATTTGCGGTTTCAGTGTTGTTATGTGTGATTGAGGCCTCAAGTAGGTCTGTGGTGTGTTTCGGGACTTTCTGGTATATTCGGACGGGGTCCCGAGGGGCTCGGGTGAGTTTCAGATGGGTTTCAGATCATTTTTGTACTGTTGTGTTATGCTGATTTCTGGTGTTATAGTTCTCCATCGCGTTAAAGACTAGCTGGTTGCGTTTGCATAGGTTGTAGGGGCTGGTCTTCTTCGCGTTCACATTCTCTTCTACGTGTTCGCGTACTGTTTGGTTGAGCCGACCAGTCGATGGCCTCTTATTCGCGTTCGCGACGTCTCTACTGCGTTCACGTAGTTCTGTCTTCTATGTGTATCGCATTCGCTAGGCTTGTGCCGCGAACGCGTAGAGTTATTTGTGACATCGTGTGTTTGTGCATCGTGATCGCGTAGAGTACCACTGGGCTGTGATGACCCAAAAAGTCATCTTACATAATTTAAGCTATAGAGCTTCCGTTAGTCTCACCTCGATATGTGTGCGCAGACCGGGCGTGTAGCCGGGAAGTTATTATGTGAAAATTGGATAAAAATGAGTTTTGATAATTAATAAATGAATATAGTTGACTTTGGTCAACATTTCTGGTAAACGGACCCGGACCCGTGATTCGACGGTCCCGGAGGGTCCGTAGGAAAATATGGGACTTGGGCATACGCCCGGAATCGAATTCCGAGGTCCCAAGCCCGAGAAATGAATTTTTGAAGAAAATTATTTTCTGAAAATAATAAAGGATTTTGAAAATGAATAATTATGTGAAAACC
>ML241358.1:28133-44886 GCA_005239495.1 Nicotiana undulata | reverse complement strand
TTTTATTTTTGGACGCTGCATGTCGTGCTGCAGGTCCTGATAGACAGGTAGACACAGCTCCCCGACCATAATAGGCTTTCCAGTTCAGCGGTCATATGCGAAATCCCTTCTCCGGACTTGCCGTGGTCTTGGTATGCATTTTTGTTATAGATATTATGGGTATGTCGGGGCCCTGTTCCGGCAATGTTGCATTACTTATGCTCCTTTAGAGGCTCATAGACAGGTGTCAACTCATGTATAGTTTGGTATGCCTTGTTGGATAATTTTTGTTGTATAGTCTTTCATGACAGCGTTGTAGCTCGTACCTTTTATGTAGTTTCTTAGCAATCTTGTCATCCCATGTGATGTATGTTCATGATCCATATCTACCATTTATATTGATCTCGTTATCCCATAAAGATAATAAGAAGGTTAGATAAAATGTACGTTGGTGCTCGGCAAGTATGGCCCGGGTGCTAGTCATGATCCTCCAGTTTGGGTCGTGACATTATTGGCTGTTATGGACCATGACTATTTGTTTGCTTTCTATATGTGATCTCCACCCTCTAACTACAACTCTATCAGACATACATGACTTAGATTATTAGTTTGCACTCTGAATTCATTCTGAAAAGCTTAGTATGTTCATCTTGTATGTGCTTAGCATGCTTACCCTATTGCTCTAAGTGGAATGTCTCCTCAATTATCTTAATGTTATGTATATCCTCCACGATGGAACCTATGATATTAGTTTGTCATTTAAAATTTACCACGTTGGAGAAAGGTCCTATTGATCCCCATGTTGTTTTGTTTAATCACTCCTGTCGCTCTTGCTTCAGAAATACCAATATGTTTTATGCTAAAGTTTATGTAATCCTGTCTCTATGAGGTGATACTTCAGGGTTGCGTAATTGATTATGTGTGATTCGATAATTTCTTTGTGTCATGTGGTCAATTTTTAACTGTTTGGCCTGACATGAGTTCATTTGCGACTATGGGCCGTGCAAATGGGCATTGTCTCCTGTTTGAGAGGTGCTTGGATCTAAGTGTGCTATTTGTGGAAAGAGAGCTTGCTGAAGGCCTAAGCAACATCAGGTTATCTTCAATTTTGGGCATGTGGTCTTTCGTGTGTAATATTTATATTTATATTCATTGGGTCTATAATAATTTATAATAACAACATTTGGGGTGTTAGTGAAATTGGGGAAACAAGTATATTCTTAGGCTTGCATGAAAGGGTAGAAACATGCCTATAGGACCTAAGGGTTTCATTTTGCTCAACATGTTCTATTTATGTGTTTGTTAGATAACATGCCTATTGGACCTAAATATTTCATTTTGCTCGATATGCACCATTCCTAGGCGTTTGTTGGGAATCCTGCCTATAGGATATGAGTGTTTCATTTGGCTCAATATGATCTATATCAATGTGTTTGTAGAGATCATGCCTATAGGACGTGAATATTTCACTTATTCACATGCTCCACTCCCACACGTTATTAGCTACCTATTATGTTGCAAAATAAGTGGTTGTTTGTTCAATTTTCCCTATTAACATGTGTAGATATCATTCCTATAGGACTATAATTGAATTGGCTATTATTACTACTATTCCCATCCCATTGCTCTCCTAGAAAGAATGCGTATATGAAAGAAATGTTATAGAACCATTTTCAATTGCTAATTCTTAGAAATCCTACCTATAGGATCCTGTTGCTCGCCTAGAAAGTATGCCTACAAATTAAACATCGTCAATTTTGAACTCCCAAATGATTTTACTGCGTTATTGCGCAAAGAATTTAGAGATTATGCCTATAGGATTTGTAATATTTATGATATGCAAATTTGTTGTTCTAAGATAGCAACACTGCATGTACGCTAGAAATCAAAATCACATAGTTGATTCTGAAATTCGTCTACTGCCGATACTATGAACCTGCTCGCGTGCATTTATTGCTTACATGGGGAGGCCAACTTGAGCCATTTATGGTCTTTATGTGCAGTCCTACATGTTTTGAATGTCGCCCAGATTTAACATTTTTGAGCAGCCTAAGTGAAGTCTAGAACCATCCAAATACTAGGTCCAAAGCCTCCCGGGCCATAGGCATGGGACGGGTAGCGCACGCATAGGACACGACTTAGAACTGAATTAGAACACTTTAGGTAAACAACTTTAACATAGTAATCGGGTAGTAGGAGATGATAGTCTGTGCCTGCGGATTAATGTAAGCAACTACTATCTAAAAGGAGTTGCGAAGTATTATTTATGTTTTAGGGGGTGATCCTTTAGGCTAAAAAACTTAGGACCCCCCTCTCTTTATTTACTTGATATCTATATTTAGTCATTTGATTATTGTAGTCACATAAGATTTGTACCAGTTGCGCTATAATGAACTTATTCGACCTTTATATTCTCTTTGTTTATTTGATCACCTAGTCTAATTACATAATCCACATAGTTCTATGTTCGGTCGGGACCCACAATTATGGACCTCGAAGAGTGCCTAACACCTTCTCTTTGAGGTAATTTGAGCCCTTACCCGATCTTTGGTGACATTGACTAGTTGATGGTAGGCTATAATCTCATGTTTTAGTCGATTATTACATTCCAATTTACTGCACTTCAGTTGAGTTTTAGCTTTAATCGCTAGTGTTTTGCACTATTGTGTGTTGTATGCCTTGTAAGAGTGATTCCTAGCTATGTATATATTATGGAATGAATTAAAGTGATTTGGAACTTTGAAGTCGGAGTCAAAGACCAAGGAATTAGTCCGGGATCATGTTCGGGGATCAACATATGATAATTAAGAACGAACAAAGAATCGAGTAGGTACATTGCGCATTGTCTAGTAAAATACACATAACGTTTCGCTAAGAACTCCGACTGGTCTCCACAATATGCTGTTGGAAAGCTAATTCAAAGGCTACAACTTTCATGTTTTACGTTATTTCCTATTTTCAACAAAACATGGTGAAAAGTGCACGGCAAGTGTGCGGCCGCGCATATGGGGCAGAACAGTGTGAAAAGTGCACAACCAAGTTCGTGAGCACACTTCCAGGTACTCGGCCACGCACGTCCTGTCCGGGAAATGTGCCATTTTTTGCATAGGAGAAGGTGTATGTGTTTTGGCCCGACCCTACTTGGTATATATACATAGAAAAATGTTACACATCTAAGACCTAAGTAAGCTAAGGAGAAGGTGGAGAAGCAAAAGTTCAAGGATTTCATCATTCAATCCTCACTCAAGACAATAGTTTGGATCGTTTTATGTTTTCCTTTGATTTAACATTGTTCTGATGAATTACTCCATATTTATGGAGTTGTTCTCTTTAGGGTTTGATGGATTTGGTGTACTGATACTTGTTTGTGGATAATTAACTCTAGTTTTTATGCATTGAATCGTTTTGGATGTTTTAATCATTGCTTCTATATTCACTAGTTCATGTAATCGAGAGAGGCATAACTTGTGATATTGTTGCTTTATATTTTGTTGGTTGAAGTCTTTAATTCTTCTTAGTATTCGAAAGAGGCTAGTAGAATTATTGATTAAACCTAGTAGAAGGATAATCGAGAGAGGTTCTCCTAAAGACCATTCCACTACGAATTCTTGCATATCTTCACGTACTTAGAATTGGTTCATCTTGCGAGGTTGAGACTTAATCGAGAGAGGAGTTTATATTAATCAATTGAACTAATAACCAAGTGAATTCTAGAGACTCACTTGAACATTAGAAGTTAATAATCTAGAGTTAAATCCCAAACATTTATCCTGCACCTATCCTATCAACCCTATTTTATCCCAACTGATATCTCTCTTTGCTTAATACTTGCTTTGATTGTCATTAGCCAATAATTTAGAATCTTAGTTAATTTTAGTTTTAATTCACATAACTCCAAATTGTTGATCGTCCTGAATAACAATAATACTAGAAGCACAAAACATTGTTTAAATCCAATCCCTGTGGATAAGTATTAAAATTACTATATTTGACTAGCAAGCATATTTAAGTGTGTGTTTCAAGCTTGTCAAATTTTGGCGCCCTTGCCGGGGATTGGCAATCAATAGTGTTTGTAATAGTTTGTAGTGCTAATTCAGGAATTTTTCTGTTTATTTTATTTTCTCTTTTTACGTTTGGGTGTTGTTTGACTTAGATTGGTGCATGACCCGTTCTTCTAGGAAGGAATTACAACCATACGAACCAGAAATCGAGAAACATCTGCCACCGTTGAGAAAGGAAAGAAATCTTCCCGAGAATACAGAAACGGTTGGGCAATCCTCAACCAAAGAAAAGATGGCGGGAGATGATGATAATGTTGATTTGGATGCGAGAGAGGCAACCCAACTCAGAGGGAAATCTGCAAGAGATGCTGAAGAAGCAGCACTCAGAGATGCACAAATTGCTTATGAGGAGGAGAGAGTTTGAAGAATGGCTCACAATCAGCCCTTGGGTGCTGAACTGTTCGGAAACATAGCTCCCGGCCAAGGGAGGCCACTTGGTGATTATGCTAGACCGGTCTACAACCAAGATTTATCAAGTGTGAGATCACCTCTAGTAGCAGCCAACAATTTCGAGCTGAATCAAGGATTGCTTCAAACCCTCCAGAACAATTGTGTCTTAAGAGGAAAGATAACCGAAGATCCAAACAATCATCTAATGGATTTCGAGGAGAACATGAACACCTTTCAATATAATGGTGTGTCAAAAGATGCCGTGTACTTAAGGGCATTCCCCTTCACTCTGAAAGATGATGCAAAGCACTGGCTTCAAAGCTTGCCCCAAGGATCAATTAGAACATGGGAGGAGATGACCTCAAAATTTCTTGCTAAATACTTCTCCTCAGCTAAGACGGGAAAGTTTAGAAGAGAAATCCATAACTTCTTCAGGAATGAGACTAGACTGTGTTTGAAGCATGGGAGAGGTTTAAAGAGATGGTGCGAAAGTGTCAACACATCGGAATTGAACTCTGGATGCAACTCCATGACTTTTGGGATGGTTTGACATCGACCTCACGCAAAACATTGAGCAATGCAGATGGAGGTCCGTTAATGAAGAAGACTCATGAGGAGATAGTCACTATTCTGGATGAGTTATCTGAAGATGCAAATCAGTGGCCCTCATAGATTGCTGAAAGAAGAATATCAACTGGTGTTCAACAAGTTGATACCAACACATCTGTGCAGGTACAACTTGATGCCATGGAAAAAGAAATCAGGAAGCTGACCTTAGCTTCAATACACAATGAGCCTCATGCAACATGTGATATATGTAGAAGATGACACCCTACTCATGAGTATCAAGCTACCATGGAGGAAGTTAATGTTGTGGGTAATTACAACTTCAATGCAATGGGTCAGAAGCACCCCGATTTTTCATGGAGTTCACCTGGGGTACAACAAATTCATGGCAACAAAATAACTCTAGATTTCAAGGAGCTCCTGGTTTTGTGAATCAACCGAGGCCACAATTTCAACCTCAACAACCAATTCAGTATGAGTTAGAATATATGATGAAGTCATTCAATGTAAAGGCTGATGAGAGATTAGATGCTCATATGGCAGCTATCAAAGAACTTGGGACATGTTTGCATATCCCAGGTACTCTGCCAACTGATACTGAAAAGAATCCCAAAGAAACAGTAAATGTTGTGACCTTGAGAAGCGGACAAGTGTTGAAGGATCCCACTCCAATTAAAAAAGAAGTTGTGCCTAAAAAAGAAAGTGGGAAGGAGCTGGAAATTGAAGATGATAAAATACTGAGAAGAAGAAAGGCAATAAGGGAACTGAGAAAAAGAAGGAGGAAACTTCAAGAAGGAAGGAATTTGATGATGTGAGCAAGCACATGCCTGCTCTACCTTTTCCCCAAAAGCTTTATAGAGAAAAGCTGGACAAGCAGTTTGAGAGGTTCCTGGATATGCCGAGACAGGTTAATGTAAATCTATCATTCATGGATGTTCTCTCACAAATTCCAGCTTATGCTAAGTTCTTGAAGGAGATCCTGACAAAGAATAGAAAGATAGAAGAGACATCGGTAGTTGATTAGTTAGGATTTTAGCCTATTATTTGCTCTCTTTTACTTAGGTTTTGGGTCAAAAATGCGTGAAGGTATGCCCGGAAACTAACTTAATATGCTTGCTTGCAGGGTTTGTTCAAAATGAGCCAAAGAAGCAATAATCAACTCATAAAGGAGTCAAAGTTGAACAAAAACCAAGTCTGGGCCAAAATGTTGTGGAACACGGACCACGATAGAAGAAGGCGTTCGGGAAATTATCAACGCGGACGCGGTCACAAATACGCAGCCTACGAAATAGAGATTCAGAGAGGCTGTTTTGAGCATAAAAATCAACGCTGACTGCGAAAGAGAGATTCAGAGAGGCTGTTTTGAGCACCAAAATCAACGCTGATCGCGTCAGAAAGAGGCATCCGCAAAATTACTAGCGCGACCGCGGTTGAAATTCCACTGAGAGCGTTTGTCGAGGTTCAGAGTCTTTGAAATTTGGGCATAAATGAAGAATGCGGTCCGCGTCCAAATTACGCGACCGCGAATAAATCTTACGCGGATGCGGTGAACATTATGCGGTCCGCGAAACGAAGCTCTACCTAGGCCCAGATATGAAGAATCGCGTATCGCGCTCAATATTACGCGACTGTGAAAACTAGAGTGCGTCCGCGGTCAGAATTACGTGGCCGCGAAACCTCCGCAGGGGCATTTTTGTCCGAAAATTTCAGCTTAGTATAAATAGATCATTTGTCAATTTTAGGTTAAGTTTTTTTTAGCAGAGCACGTGAATGGCTGGTGTTTTCCCTTTTTGGGTAATTTTAGAGTGGATTTATCTTCAAACTTTAGATTTTCATCTTGTACTTTAATATTATGGCTTATATTTTATCTTTGTCTTTGATTTCTTCTATTATTATGAGTAGTTAGACCCCATAGTTAGGGTTGTGACCCAACCCTAGTGCGGGTACTTAATGGGTCTTGAATTTTAGGGCTTAATTGTTTATGGGTTAGTGATATTTAGCCTAATTCGTGCTAGAATTGTAGAATTAGTGGTTGCAAACACTGATTCATGCCTTTATGACTTAGGCTCTTCTTGATAAAGAGGGACTAAGTCTAGAAAAATTAGGCTAACAAATAATTGGGGTGAATTCAAGAGATTGATATCCCCAATTAAAGGGTTAAACATAGAGATAGTAATACCTGACTTGAGCCAATATCGTTTGTAATGCATGAACACCCATTTGGATTTAAGAAAGCCAAATTGGGAAAAGTCACTCAACCTACCGAGAGGTATACAGTGAGCACTTATGTGTGATGGTTATATTACGACCCCAGTCGAAACAAGCTTTCCCTAGATTCTCGATACCCGTTAGATACTTACCTAGGAGGAAGTCACTACCCTAGTGCCGTTTAACACTTGAAAACGTTCACCAAAAATATTGTACTTAGATTACTCGTAGCATACAATAGTATAAAATTAGAATAGAATCAATCACAACCATGTTTGGAAGAGCAATTTGGAACAACACGCACAACTAGATTAGTTAGATACCTAACTCCAAATAAATTAACTCCCTGTGGAAATCGATCCCGACCTCGTTGGGTAAAACTACATCGACCATCCTCGCTACTCTATAGTGGTGTAGGTTGGCCTCAGTCACTTTTTGGTGCCGTTACTGGGGAGTTAGACGGTGTTGGCTATCTATCTAACTATTTGTGTGTCTTGTTTCTCTTTCCCTCCGTTTTTCTAATTTCTGTTTGTCAATCGCTTTAGGTACCCAATGGCTCAGAATGATGTTCTCAAAAATATTCCGCCGGAGGAGGAGGTAGATGACAATGATGCGAATGAGGTTAATCCACAATCTCAAGTCCAAAGAAGAGGCCACCAGGATAATGACAACATTCCAAACCTTCCCTCACCTCCTCCAAGGGAAGCACACCGGGTGCTTCCAAATGAAGGCTATGCAAGTGCAATTGTCCCGCCCCAGATTCGGGCGGGAAATTTCCAGATAACTAATGCTATGCTCACCCTATTGGAGCAGAGAGGTTTCTTTACTGGAGCTCCCCATCAGAGCGCATATAAGCATCTAAAGGGTTTTGTAGACACATGCTGGGGGAGAAAACAGACGAATGTATTTGGGGATGCTCTGAGATTGAGGCTGTTCCCATTTTCACTTAGAGGGAAAGCTTTGGACTGGCTTGAGAGGCTATCTAACCATTCCATACACACTTGGGATGAGTTGGCTGGAAAGTTTATTGCAAATGTTTTCTCCCCAGGACATATGCTGGCATTTAGGGATGAGATCTTAGCCTTAAACAAGAACCTAATGAACCCCTACATGAAATCTGGGAGCGGTACCGGACAATGGTCAAGGAATGCCCCAACAATGATATGACTGAAGCAATGATCCAGTAGATATTCTATAGGGGTATTAACACGACCAACCAGTGCGTGGTGAATCAACTAGCAGGGGGAAATTTCATGAAAGTGCCTTATGCCGATGCTTGTGACATATTACATGAGATGGCGGACATATCCTCAGCTTGGCAAAGTCGGGCCAATGTTCCTCAGGGGGACCCTAATGTTATCCATATTCACAAGGAACTTCATGACCACGGAAAAGACATAACAGGGTTGAAAACTAACATGAACCAATTAGCCAAAGCACAACTTCAGCAGATTCATGGACCAAAGCAAGTAAATTCCATGGAAGGGGTGAAGTTAATGGTCAACAAGAGGAGACAGCGTGGTCAACAGGTGCAAAACAATCAAGATCTATGTGAGCAAAGTGGAAGTGGTTACAATCAAGACCATTCTTATGATGATCAAAGTGAGGAAGTCTTATATGCCAATAACTACCAAGGTCAACGGAGCAATGCTCCAAATCAACAATGGATATCGAAAGGGAACAATCAAAACTGGGGCAACCAAGGCCAAGGGAATTGGAATAGTGGAAACAACAAAAATTGAAACAATTGGGGGAACAACAATCAGAATTGGGGTGGCAACAACAATAGAAATTGGAATGGCAACAACAATATCAATTGGGGAGGCAATGGAAACCAAGGGGATTGGAATAATAATAACCAAAGGCAACCGGGGGTCGGGCTTTCAAAGGCCCCCTATTTGTCAACAACCCAACAATCCGCCTCCATATCCGTCTCAAGGGCCAAGTTATTCAAGCAATAAGATGTGACGGATAGAGAGTATGTTCAAGCAAATGATGGAAAGAAATGCCGACTCTGATGCCTAAATAGCCTCCCACACTACCTCTATCTGCAACTTGGAAGTACAAATGGGTCAAATTTCTCAAGCATTGAATACTTTCCCTAAGAGGCACCACCAAGTGATACGGTAGTAAACCCGAAGGGTGGGAACAATACAGGTCATGCCATGGCGGTGACCACAAGAAGCGGTAGAGATGGAGATGCAAGTACCTCTAATCCAAAGAAGATTGTGAGTGATGATGTTGAGTTGAAAAAGGATGATGATTCAATCATTGATGAGAAAGTGAATGATGAAGTGAGGATCGATATTAATGACAACGAGAAAGAGACTCAAAATGATGTGAACCCATCTAGGGAACACGTGATAGACATACCGGAAACGGTAGTGCCCAAACCCAAGGCCCCATTGTCAAGGCCTCCTCCACCTTATCCTCAAAGACTTGCAAAGAAAAATAATGAAAACCAATTCAAGAAGTTTATTGAGATGATGAAAAGTTTGTCAATCAATGTTCCCCTGGTGGAAGCTCTCGAACAAATGTCTGGATATGTTAAGTTCATGAAGGACTTGGTAACAAAGAAGAGATCTATGAATTATGAGACCATCAAAATGACTCATCAAGTGAGTGCCATTGTGCATTTGATGGCTCCAAAGTTTGAAATCCCGGCGCTTTTACAATTCCATGCACCATTGGTAGTGCCGATTTCGCAAAAGCCTTGTGTGACTTGGGAGCAAGTATCAATTTGATGCCATATTCCGTGTTCAAGACACTAGGTATTGGGAAACCAAGAGCTACTTCCATGAGATTGCAAATGGCGGATAGAACAATGAAGAGGCCACTTGGGATTAGTGATGATGTTCTAGTCTAGGTCGACAAGTTTATTCTTCCCGCTGATTTTTTGATTTTCAACTACGAAGTTGACTATGAAGTGCCGATCATATTGGGTAGACCTTTCCTAGTAGCACGAAAGGCATTGGTTGATGCAGAAGCATGGGAACTCACCTTCCGGGTGGGAGATGAAAAAATTGTGTTCCACGTGTGCAAATCAATGAGGCAACCTAATAGCAACAAAGTTTACTCTTTTGTGGATCTTGTGACAGAGGTTATAGTTGATGAAACGAGTGCCATGATCAATGTGGAAGACACTTTAGAAGCCGTGTTGTTAAACCAAGAGGATGATGAGAAGGAAGGTTTGGTTGAATGTGCAAATGCATTGCAAGGAATGAGATCCAACTCATATGGCCCCCCGTAAACTTTCCTTGGACTTGGAAAACCGGAAGACTCCACCAACAAAGCCCTCAATCGAGGAGCCACCAACATTGGAGTTGAAGCCCTTGCATTCACACCTCAGGTATGAATTCTTAGGCCCTTCTTCTACATTACCTGTTATTCTTTCTGCGTGCTTAACTAAGGTGCAGGTAGACTCCACCCTTGCGGTGCTTCAAAGAAGGAAAAAGGCAATTGGATGGACTTTGGCTGACATTCGGGGTATATGACCTACCTTTTGCATGCACAAAATTATACTAGAACATAATGAAAAACCCTCTGTGGAACATCAAAGGAGGTTGAACGAGGCTATACAAGAAGTCGTCAAGAAGGAAATTATCAAGTGGCTTGATGCATGGGTTATCTATCCAATATCAGATAGTTCATGGACTTTGCCGCTTCAATGTGTCCCAAAGAATGGGGGCATGAATATGATCAAGAATGATAGAAATGAATTTATCCCCACCAGAACTGTCACCGGTTGGAGGTTATGCATGGATTACAGAAAGCTGAACAAAGTGACCCGCAAAGATCATTTTCCATTGGCCTTTCTTGACCAAATATTGGATAGACTTGCCGGGCGTGCCTACTATTGCTTTTTGGATGGGTACTCAGGGTACAAATAGATTCTCATTCCACCGAAGACCAAGAAAAAACAACCTTCACATGTCCGTATGGTACATTTGCATTCTCACAAATGCCGTTTGGTTTGTGTAATGCACCGACTACCTTTTAGCTGTATATGATGGCAATATTTACGGATATGGTGGAGGACTTCCTAGAAGTGTTCATGGATGGTTTTAGTGTTGTGGGGGACTCATTTGAAGAATGCTTGGATAATCTTGACAAAGTGTTGGCCCGATGTGAAGAGACCAACCTAGTGCTTAATTGGGAAAAATACCACTTTATGGTCGAGGAGGGCATTGTCCTCGACCATAAGATCCCAAAGAACGGTATTGAAGTGGACAAAGTGAAGATTGAATTGATTTCAAAGCCCCCTCCTCCAACTTCCATCAACGGAGTTATGAGTTTTCTTGGTCACGCGGGGTTCTATCGAAGGTTGATCAAAGATTTCTCAAAAGTGGTGTATCCCTTGTGTAAGTTGTTGGAAAAGGATGCAAAGTTTGTGTTCGATGATGATTGAATGAAAGATTTTGATCTTATCAAGTATAAATTGACTACCACTCCCGTCATTAACACACACAATTGGAGCTTACCATTTGAGCTCATGTGCGATGCTAACGATGTTGCGGTAGGAGCGGTTTTGGGGAAAATGATCAAAAAGATATTTCATCCGGTCTATTATGCAAACAAAATGATGAATGACGCCCATGTCAATTATACGGTGACCGAGAAAGAGTTATTATCCATTGTCTTCTCCATGGAAAAGTTCAAGCCATAGTGCATGGGTGCCAAAGTGATTGTGCACACCAATCAAGGAGCACTCCGTTACTTGATGACCAAAAAAGACTCTAAGGCTAGGTTGATGAGATGGGTTCTTCTGCTTCAAGAGTTTGACCTTGAAATCATTGATCGAAAAGGGAGTGAGAATCATGTGGCGGATGACTTTTCTTGCTTAGAAGAGGAGGGGAGGTCCCGTGATGGCCTCGAAATTAATGATTCGTTTACGGATGAACAACTTCTCTCCGTGTCTTTGAATGGTATGCCTTGGCTCGCCGATGTGGCTAACTTTCTTGTGAACGGAATTGTTCCCAATGAGCTCTCTTCTAACCAAAAGAAGAAGCTCAAATGGGACAGCTTGGATTATTATTGGGACCAGCCATATTTGTTCAAGATTTGCAATGATGGTGTGATCTGGAGATGTGTTCCGGAAGAGGAGAAAATGAGTGTTCTTGATGCTTGCCATTCCTCGCCCTACAATGGTCATCATGGTTGGGCGAGAACTGCTTCAAAGGTTCTCAGTTGTGGATTCTATTGGCCCACCTTTTACAAAGATGCTAGTGAGCTTGTTAAGAGGTGTGATGAGTGCCAAAGAGCTGGTAAAATTTCCAAGAAGGATGAAATGCCTCTCATCACTATTCTTGAGATTGATATTTTTGACATGTGGGTCATCGACTTCATGGGGCCATTTGTGAGTTCATGTGGTAACACTTACATTCTGGTTGTTGTTGATTATGTTTCCAAGTGGGTTGAAGCTGTGGCTTTGCCCAATAATGAGGCACAGAGTGTGGTGGCATTCTTAAAGAAAAATATCTTCACGAGATTTGGCACTCCCAGGGCGATCATCAGTGATGGGTGTTCTCATTTTTGCAACAAGGCCTTCGATACTTTACTTTCCAAGTATGGTGTCAATCATAAGGTGTCAAACCCTTATCACCCCCAGGCTAGTGGACAAGTGGAGGTCTCCAACAGGGAGATAAAAAGCATATTATCCAAAATTGTCAATGCAAACCGGACTGATTGGTCAAGGAAACTTTACGATGCTTTGTAGGCTTATAGACTTGCGTACAAGACTCCAATTGGTATGTCTCCGTACCAGTTGGTATTTGGTAAAGCATGCCATCTTCCGGTTGAGTTAGAGCACAAGGCCATGTGGGCGCTGAGGAAGTTAAACCTTGAATGGGATGTAGCTTCCAATCTCCGGGTAGAGCAACTAAATGAACTTGATGAGTTCCGGTTTCATGCTTATTCCAGTTCGTCCTTGTATAAGGACAAGATGAAGTACTTACATGACAAATATACCCAAAACAAAAAATTCAAGGAGAGTGACTTGGTTATTATATTCAACTCTCGGTTACGACTGTTTCCGGGAAAGCTCAAGTCAAAATGGAGTGACCTTTTTGAAGTGGTGCATGTAACTCCGTTTGGTGCTCTTGATTTGAAAAACAAAAATGGTGAAAGCTTCAGGGTTAATGGGCACCGAGTGAAGCACTACCTGGGCAAGTTTGATGACAGCCATGTGGTGTCCTTGATCAATCTCAAATGATGATGGTAACATGCGTCGTGCCGCGACGTTAAATCAGACACTTCTTGGGAGGCAACCCATGTGTTTTTCTTTCTTTTTGATTTTCTTCTTTGATTAGGAATTGTTTTGGACTAATTGGTTATGAAGTTTGTGTAGGAATTGGTTGTGCAGTGCAGGACTTTGACAGGGAAAAATCTGACTAAGTGTGGGATTTTGCGGTCCGCGTTAGCATTTCGCGGTGGCACATTTTACCCGCGGACGCGTACTTGATAAGATAAAAAATACCAACTCTCTGAAGTTGAGTTCGCATCCACGTTCATAATTTGGTTGAGAGCGTTGACTTTCACGGCCGTGCTCAGGTTTCCGCGGACCGCGCCCTGGCACTTGAAGCAGCCCTTCATAGAGGTAAAAAGCGCGGACCGCGATAGAATTCCACAGACCGCGCTCAGGTAAGGCGGTGGGGACACAAATGTTTAGTATAAATAGAAGGTCCCTCAGACTTTTACACTTTTCAAACCCCTCATTTTCACCACACTATATCATTGTTCATCTTCATCTTTTTGGCTTTCAATATCATTTCATATCAATCAAGAGTCCATTTTCCACTACAATTTTACAACTGGTATTCTCAAATCCTTGCATTGATTTTATCTCTTTCTTTTCTTTTCTTTTCTTCTAGTTTAATGTTTCTTTTTTGTTAGGGTTTAATACATGCCACAATCTCAAATTCATGTTTAATTGAGGCTTAACTCATGTGGGTAATGTTTACATGCCTAATGGGGATAGAGTTATTAACTATGCATGTTAATTGCGCTAATTTTTGTTCTTAGTGAAAACCCTAGGTTTAAAATGTTCATCAGTGCCCGTTTTGCTTGAACTCCGCGGTTCGCGGTCCATTTATGCGGTCCGCATTCCTTAATTTGTGAGAGTTGAGTGTGGACACATGTTCGCAGACGCGGTGACTTTTCCGCGTTTCACGTTTGAACTTACGTGGCCACGCCCAAAATTATGCGGTCTGCGCCCTTGAGCTTTAGAGAGTTTGATAACTGCTCCCGCAACCGCGATCCATTTTACGTAGTCCACGTTTGATCTTTTGCGGCCGCGTCCAAACATACGCGGTCCACAAAATCCATGATCAGAGAGTTCGTAGTCTGAGTCCAACCTATTCATGGTCGCGTTCATTTTTACGCGGTCCGCGATGGACCTTCTGCGGCCGCGCTCAGTTTTTCCGCGGTCTGCGGACCCCGTTTTTGAGAAGCACTGTGTTCATCTCATCTGCATTTCTTTAAGGAGTAATTGAACCTCAATTCTAATGATCTTTCACTACCTCTGTGTTGCAGATAATGGTGCGATCTCGTGGTGGTCCAGAAAAATCAGAAGGGAGGGGAGAATCCTCCCGAGGCTGAGGCAAAGGGATGCAGACTGTACCCTTAGCAGTTTAGAAGGTCATTGTCATAAAGCAAACCCTCACTAGACCTCCGGCTGATTCATCTAACACAAGTGAATATCTCCCATCCCGGGAGATTTTTGAAGGGGAATCTGCACAGCCTCAACAAGAGTCCCGATCACAACCCTACCGCCTTGTCAATGAACCTACCTCCTCATCTGTGTCGTTTGATGGTTCATAAGGAGGTAGTATGACTTCAGCATCAACTTCACCACCGGTTGCAACTCCGACCTCAACAGCTGCTCCTATCAATATAGATGAAGAAGAGGCCCCGGAAGACGGGAGAGGAGGTGATACCCATGTGGGGGGTTAGATCAAGGAAGCCCGCGGTGTGGCAAGATAGGTTCACAAGTGAGAAAGACTACCACAAATTCTGGGAATGGTGGCCACAAAGGTTGCTCACCCTCGAGCGGAAATTTATAGAAAGAGATCTTCTCCCACACAATCCTAATGTGAAGAGGCAATTTGATGAAAGAAAGAGGTGGAAATACTTCACTAGCAAGCTGCCGGATGCAAATGAGTACCTAGTCAAGAAATTCTACGCCAATGTTTCCCACATAAAAAAGGGCACTACTGTGACTAAGGTACGAAACCAAAAGATCCGGTTTGATGTCATCACATTGAACACATATGTCGCCTTTGAAGATGTGGACGCAACTCAATACTTAGAGAAGGTGGCATTAGATGAAACAACCCGTCCATGGCTTGCAGAGGTGATAGTCATCCCAGGGACAACACCGACTTGGCTTACACCTGGAGTCCCAATTGCCAGAAACACTCTTAGCTTTGAATCAAAATGGTGGTGCACCTTTGTATGCAACCGGCTCGATCCGTCCAGCATGACAGTGACATCCAGTCTCCCGGGCAATCCTCACAGCTTCTATCATGGCGGGGTACCCAATAAATTTGGGGAACCTCATGGCAAAAAAAAATCACCAAAGCAACCGGGAAGGAAGAAAGGTCCTACCCCTACCCCAAATTCATCACCATGTATCTAGAGGACCAAGGGGTAGAGGGGAGGCACTTTGAAACGAAGATGAATCCAAAGAGCCCCTTCTCATGGTACAACCTTCAAGGAGCTGACAACCCGAAATCTAAAGGAAAAGCCGTGATTCCCTCTGGCCAGTCTGAAGAGCCAAGCATAGAGGCTACCGGGTCAGAGCCTTCCACAGCTGCAGGTTCTTCGGCTGCTATGACATCTCCATCATCAAGGACATCTATCACCGCCCCATTATCTGTGCCCTCATCTTCTGCATACCCTCGGACTGCACTGCGAGTCTCTCAGACGCTATCCACGGTCAACAACTGGTTGCATGCAGCTACAACAAAAATGTTTGTCCTATCCAGTGCAGTCATAGCATAGGCAGTCCCAGCACAACTTCAGGTACCTTCATCAGTGGAGGATTCATTGAAGGAGCTTCTGGTAACTAGAAGAAGCTCCTGGACAACCAAAAGAAAATCCTGGAGACATTAGATACTCATGGCAAGGTGATCAAGGACCTGGGAAAGCAGGTCAAGAAGATGAGGAAGACACATGCCTCCAAAGAGTCAGTGGAGAAGCTGAAGAAAGAGGTAGAGAATCTCAATCTACTAGTGACATCCCACTTGACTTACTGATGGAGGAGACTGCCCCAGCAGCACAGGCAACACTAGCATCAGAGCAGGAGGCTGATAGAGAGTCGCTGAGAGGATTTGTGGTGCCCCAGTCAGAGGACCTGGAGATACAGTTGGAGGGCCCAGAGGGAGATGATGATCCTATGCAGTCCAAGGTCCCCACTAGTGAGCCTGACCCCATGCAGACAGAGACCACATATGGAGTTTTTTCTTTGGTCTCTATCCCTTTCCTGATCTTATTTTGCTATTAGCATTGAGGACAATGCTATCTGTTATTTGGGGGTGGGGGGGGGGGGG
>ML241358.1:0-27969 GCA_005239495.1 Nicotiana undulata | reverse complement strand
AAGAAAGGGGGGGGGGTCTTATTTTGATTTGATGAATGGCATGTAATAATTATGATACTATTTTCCTTTATTTTTACTTATCGTTATTTTCACTTTTGTTATTTTTCATTTTTGGTATGTATATAACTTTACCATGTATATATTCGTTTCCATTTTGTATATATTCGTTTCACTCCATTATTGTACATATTAATTTTATTTTCCGTAGTTTACTTTATAACTGTTTTCATATTTTTCTTTAATAGCTTGGCTTATTATTTCCTTTACTAGCTTCTTTTTGAGTTTTTAGCTTCTTTTAACATTTTTGCGTGATCGATAAGCCTTTGGTTTTCTTAATGCCACAGTTCTTTCCAAAGGTGGATATTTTGTGAACCGGGTGGTTCTTCCTAACGATGGATTGCGTGACAACCTTTTTAAGGGACTGAGTCCATTTTCTTTTTGCTTTGATATGTAGTAGTAATGCATACAAGTGTCTCAAGCAGGCTTCACTTGGTACTAACACATTTACCTTCGACCTCATGGTTATAGACAGGTTTTTTGACGAGAATAGCTCTAGTTGTGACCTTTATACTCTTGAGTTGACTAAATCTATCATCTGTGATCTTCAATCTTAGCTAGGGTTGTTGTGGTCTCTCGACTCTATTCTCTTTAACCATCCAGTAGCTTGAGAGGTGAGGTATTGAATTTAAAGTCCAAGTCCTTTGCCAATAAGTCTAGAACTTGCCCTGAATGTTTGTCTAGGCGATATTCTAAGTGTAGCTTGACTTGAGAAGTGATTATCGGCTCTCCTTGGTCCTATTTGAACTTTGAAAGCTTCTGTAGCCTACCAATATGATTTCCTTAGTCAACCCCTTTGATCCTAAGACTTTTTCATTCAATAACCAAATAACAAGCCTTCATCCATTTTATAATGACCCTCTCTTGGCACCCAATCTTTCCTTAGCATTCATGATGAACAATAGGAAAAAACATAAGTTTAGGGGAGAGATGAGAAATTTCAAAGTGATGAAAGGTTCAAAAAACAAAAAGAATTGATGAAAATAAAGGTAAAGAAAAGGATGAAAAGCAAAAAGAAAAGAAACATGTAAAAAAGAAAGTAAAGGTTGAAAGGATTCAAGAAAACAATGTTGAAAGGCATGGAATGATGAGAAAAGGAGAAAAATGATAGTCATGAACAAGAAAGAGTGACAATGTGTCTCTCTAGGTCCCCTAAGGAATAAGAAAATGACTCAAAGTGTCAAGAAAGTATGAGCCGAAATGAGAAATGGAGTGCTTAAGGAAAGATGAAACCATCATAGTTCATTATGTCCTACGTTGATCCAAAAAACCTTCATTACATCCTGCTAAAGCCCTATATGATTTCAAGTTGAGCGAGCTTACATTAGTGGTGATTTACATAAGGGGCAAGCTTATGGTACTTAGAGCCGGACTTGTGGCATTCTTTTGAGAGTGATACGCGCACTTCTTTACAATCCTTGTTTTGAGAGTCACATTCTGTAAAGTGAGATTTGCTCATGGAGAGTAGAGGAGGAGGAGTTTGGGATCCACAATGACCTACATGAGAGAGCAAGCTTCCTTGATGAATTGAGTCAACTCTTGATGCTTTTGTGTCACATTAGAACTATGGAACTCAAAAGGTGATATCATGATGTTGTTGATAATGCATTTGTGTTGAGGGTAATTGTTAGTCCCAATTGATGCGTGATGAAGTCACCTTAGGACAACTTAAATTTTCCTTTTTCTTCTTCTTGTGGAGGTGGGAATTACCTTGTTTGCTTGAGGACAAGCAAAAGCTTAAGTTTGGGGGAGTTGATAAGTAGGTATTTTAGCCTATTATTTGCTCTCTTTTACTTAGGTTTTGGGTAAACAATGCGTGAAGGTATTCCCGGAAACTAACTTAATGTGTTTGCTTGCAGGGTTTGATCAAAATGAGCCAAAGAAGCCATAATCAACTCAATATGGAGTCAAACTTGAACAAAAACCAAGTCTGAGCCAAAAAGCTGTGGAACGCGGACCGCGATAGAAGAGGGCGTCCGCAAAATTATCAACGCGGACACGGTCACAAATATGCGGCCCACGAAATAGAGATTCAGAGAGGCTATTTTGAGCACAAAAATCAACGTTAACCGCATCAGAAAGAGGCAGCCTCGAAATTACTAGCGCGACCGCAGTTGAAATTCCGCTGAGAGCTTTGTCGAGGTTCAGAGACTTTGCAATTTGGGAATAAATGAATAAAGTGGTCCGCGTCCACATTACGCGACCACAAATGATCTCACACGGACGCGGTGAACATTACGCGGTCCACGAAAAGAAGCTCTACCCAAGACCAGATATGAAGAATCGCGGACCGCGCTCAATATTACGCGACCGCGAAAGCTAGAGTGCGGCTGCAGTCAGAATTATGCGATCGCGAAACCTCCGCAGGGGAATTTTTGTTCGAAAATTTCACCTTAGTATAAATAGACCCTTTTGTCAATTTTAGGTTAAGTTTTGTTTAGCAGAGCACGTGAACGACTGGTTTTTTCCCTTTTGGGGGAAATTTTAGAGTAGATTTATCTTCAAACTTTAGATTTTCATCTTGTACTTTAACATTATGGCTTATATTTCATCTTTATCTTTGATTTCTGCTATTATTATGAGTAGCTAGACCCCATAGCTAGGGTTGTGACCCAACCCTAGTGTGGGTACTTAATGAGTCTTGAATTTTAGGGCTTAATTGTTTATGGATTAATGATATTTAGCCTAATTCGTGCTAGAATTGTAGAATTAGTGATTGCAAATATTGTGTTACATCCCGCATTTTCGTTGTTTAAGTTTCGTCGTAAGTTAATCGACGTAAATACGTGAATGAGATTATTTGAGATTATAAACATTATAATATTTCAAACAAGAGATGAGTAAGTAAGTGAAGGTGAGAGGTAAGCAAATTGAAGAAAATGAATTTCGTTGAAGTTTGGCAATTTGGGATAAAATATGGCCCGAGCTAAACTACCCGGTATTTATGGACTAGTACCATATAAGGTACCACATGGCCATGATAATAAAATGTATAAGGTGTGTTAAAAGTGAGTAGTTTTTAAGTAATTTGACATAATTCTTAATTATGTGAATTATTGGATAATGAGAAAATTAACTAGTTAATTAATGATTAGTGGTTGAAAAATTAAAGTCTTGGATAAAATTAATGATCCAAAAACGTGGCAGCAAATGAGATCAAATTAATGACTCATAAGAATTGTAACTTGGTGGCAACTTTGGAAGAGTTTGGGTTGATAAGTCATCAAAGAAGTGGGTCCCACACCCAATTATATAAAAGACCAATTAAAACCAAAGAAATTAAGGGCTTTTGAATGAAATATGGATGGAATTCCTAAAGAAAAGGAATGGGAACGTTACTGCTTCAGCATACTCAAACAGAAAACAGAACGTTGCCATCAAATTTTGTACAAGGTTACATTAAGAGAACCAACGTTACCTTTCTCAAATTCAAACAAAGACAAAACGTTGCCATTATCAATTTCAGTCAAATTTCCTACAAGGTTCCAACGAGAATTTTTAAGAATCATAGCAACATAAAATTTTGCGGTTCTAAAGGAGTACGGTGCAATCTTCTCCAAGTGTATTATACAGAGTTTTTCTTACTCCAGGTATGTTAAGGCTATCCCTTCTTTCTTTTGGCATGGTCAAAATTATACTGAAAAAATGAGCAAATACACAGTTTCTATAAATTACTCTATTCATAGAAATAGTAGGGGTGTCTATATTCTTGATTCCCCAAAAGAATTATTATTATTTTCTGTTCATGGGTCTCAGAATAATACGCGGTTGGAAAAGTTTATCCGGAAGGAATATTGAGATTATTATGTACTTTTCATGCATTTCATACATGTGCATTGACCCATGACCAGATTGCGTTATATACGCGTATATATGTAAATATATGTATATGGGATATGGGAAAGGGTTACGGCGTTATATACGCACCGCCACCTGATCAGCTGGTATATGATGATGATGTTGCCCACAGTGATTGGAATATGACTCAAACGACATTATATATATATATATATATATATATATATATATTTAAATGGCGTTATATACGCGTATATATGTATATATATGTATATGGGATATGAGAAAGGTTATGGCGTTATCGCACCACCACCTGATCAGCTGGTATACAATGATGATTTTGCCCACAGTGGCTGATATGATATGATGGGATGCCCTCAGAGGCTGATGATGTTATGAAACATGTACCTATGCACGACATGACATTCATACGCATATGCATGTCGCTAAAAGTAATTTATGATTTACAAAGTTATTCGGGCTTACAGGTTGAGTCATTTACTCTATATTTCTTCCATGTCTCTTATGTACTTATTTATGTGCCTTATATACTCGGTACATTATTTGTACTGATGTCCCTTTTGCCTGGGGACGCTGCATTTCATGCCCGCAGGTCCCGATAGACAGGTCGAGAGCCCTCCAAGTAGGCTATCAGCTCAGCGGAAGATGCTGGTGCTCTCCTTTGCTTCAGAGTCACTTATTTGGTTAGTATGATTTAGACGTGTATTGTTTGGTATGGGGGGACTCTATCCCGACCTTTATGACACTTATGTACTCTTAGAGGCTTGTAGACATATGTTGTATACGTGAAAGATTGTACGACTTTGTCGGCCTATGTTTTGAATTTATAAATGATTATCTTGGCTTATTAGGCCCGTATATCACGTGTATATGATACTGTAATAAGAAAGATATGTCACGTTAGTACTCGGTCGAGTAAGGTATCGGGTGCCCGTCGCGGCCCATCGGTTTGGGTCGTGACAAAAGTGGTATCAGAGCCATTCTGTCCTAGGGAGTCTACAAGCCATGTCTAGTAGAGTCTTGTTTATGGGTATGTCGTGCACCACAGTTATAAGAAGGAGGCTACAGGGCATTTAGGATTGTCACTCTTTCTTCTTACTCTAGATCGTGTGGTAGAGCTCACTTATAAGAAATCAAATTTTGAAATTCTATTTTATTCGTAATAAGACGATGCCTACATTCAGAAAGACGGTCAATGAGGGATATAGCTGTGGAAGTGTTGAGTTAGAGGAACTCGATTTTGCATCTTGCTTATGATGAGTAAATGTGAGGTCTTCGGCATATCATGCATGTACTAAAAGGTGTAAGGTTCTTGATAAGTAGCTTTAAGGAAAGAATACTTATCCACTCTTACGTTAGAAAGGAATAACATAATCGGAAGTTAGACATAAGTTTCAACAAGTAAAAGAAGCAAGGTGAAGAAGGGTACGAGGTACCCAGTTAATAAAGATTATCATCATCTATCGTTCAGGAAGGGAGATATAAGCATTTTGAGTTACCCTCAACAGCAACAGATGTACGTACAATCGGCCACACCTATCTTAGTCATGCCCTATGGGAGTTAACGGATATGGTTTAAGAGAAGGACGGGATAGCAGGATCCGGATGGGATTAGAGTAACCCAAAATGATGGATGGATAGTTTGCTCTAATTTACAAATCAGAAGGATATTAAAAAGGTGATAATAGATCTCCTTATGAGATACCTAGATGGTGCACACTAAAGTAGTACAACTAGATATGAGTACTACAAAGATAAACACTGGAAACTGGAAGGGATAAATATTACCTTAGTATGGCTCCCATCCCTGGTCGAAAGAGAATGTTAGGCAATTCAAGGAGCCAATGGATGGAGCAAGAGAGGCTAAAAGCAAAAGAATGTTTTGTTCGAGTTTTTAGAATAATGTGATAGACATAAATGTTCACAGGAAAATAAGAAGAGAGTTAATAAAATAGAATGAGTAAAATATTTGTACATGGATGACAACGGTAGATTAAAATAAATGATAGTATTACATAGTCTATAGTCAAGTGAAGGGAAAAACGAGAGGTAACATGCGTTGAGACAACAAAAGAGTATTGGTCATAAAGTCGCATCCTTATTTCGAGAAATAAATTTGTGACTCTAACATGATTACCAGAAGTTAAAAGTTAGATTCCAGAATAATAGAAATCAGTATGGGCAGGTGAAAGATAAGCTGAACATGAATTAGGGACTAAGTGATTTGACAATACTCGGCATCATGAGAATTTCATATTGCGTTCTGGCGATAGTAGAATGGACAACAAAAGAAGATTCAGGAGAAATTCAGAGAATGGTCATTCGGGGAGACGCTTCCCTAGAGCAAGCAATGTGAGCAAAGTTAAGCTTAAGAGACTGTATGTGCCAGTTACGCTAAGTGTCACCCTCGCGAGTAAAGGAATTTGTCATCCTTGGTACAGAAGAATTGCCGCAAGGCGAGTAAGGATCATTGATGTTGAGAAACGACGCCAAAGATGAAGAGGTAAAATATATATATAGGTAGATCCTCGTTGCTTCAATTTTTAGTACATCCCTAAAGGGGGGAATATGGAGTAATGTGGCATTAAGCCAGAATTAAGTGGTTCTAGTGACTATGGAATGGTAAAGGAATAATGCGATAAATGAAAGAGGAATGAGATGGAACTTATCCAAATCTTACAGATACGCTACGATTCAAGAATATTGTGCAAGTTGGACGTCAAGAAGAGGAAGTAAAGGTTCCTGCCCGAGCTGTTATTAATAAATAAGGAGCCAGTGTGAGACGTAAGTTAAGACAAAGGAAATAACCCAATAAAGATTACAATGAATATTAATATGAGAATGGGCCAACTATAACGACCCGGTCGGTCGTTACGTAGAACCTGCATTATAATTGTTGTTATGGACCTTTTATAGATTGGTTATACTGTTATTGATGTGTTAGAGTTGGTAGGCTTGAAATTAGAATGGTTGTAGTGAGAGTTTAGTCATTCAGCCTTTAAAAATAGTCTTAAAATGGGAAAAGTCAACTAATAGTTGACTTATCGGTAAACGACCTCGAAATGCTGATTTTATGGTTCGAATAGCTTCGTTAGGTGATTTGGGACTTAGGAGTGTTGATGTCCGGTGAAAAATTAGGCTTGAATTGGCAAAAGTTAGTTTTGGCGATTTTCGGTCGGCAGTGGAAAATAGGCTATTGGGGTTGGAATGGAATTCTGACAGTTAGAGCAGCTTCGTAATGTCATTTGGATGTGTCTGCAAATTTTTAGGTCAATCGGAGTTGTTTTGGGTAGTTTCGGCATCATTGGTGGAATTTAGAAGTTTCAATATTCATAGGCTTGAATTCGATGAGTTTTTGGAGTTTTGATGTTGTTTTTGATGTTTCAAAGGGTCGACTAAGTTTGAATGATCATATATGATACGTTGGTATGTTTGGTTGGGGTCTCGAGGGGCTCGGGCTTGATTTCGGGTGGGGAACGGGGAATTTGGACTTGGCAAAATGCAACTTTAGTTGCTGTTCTGATGTTTTCGCACCTGCGAAAGGGGAGCCGCAGGTGCGGTCCCTCAGGAGCGGACTTGGCTCCGCAGGTGCGAGAATGGGCTGGGTTGAGGAGTTTCGCAGGTGTTAGGAAATTGTCGCACCTGCGAGGTCGCAGGTGCGCAAGAAGGATCGCAGGTGCGGATTTGGGTGGTCCTAGATGAGACTGCAGGTGCGGAAGGATCATCGCACCTGTGAAGCCGCAGGTCCGAGAAATGGGTCGCAGGTACGAAATAACTGTGCAGTAAGTATAAAAACTAGCCTTCGCAAATTGTAACCATTTTTCTCAATATTTTATCCGGGTTTGAAGCTTTTGAAGGGTTTTTGAAGAGGGAATTCGATAGTTCTTCATGGAGGTAAGATTTTTGGACTCTAAACTCGTTAATACATGATTAAAGGTCGGATTAATGGTGGAAAAGTTGGGAAAAAGTAGTGGAAAAGGGGTAGTTAGGGCTTGGGATTTAGAGGCTTTAGAATGAGGATTTGAGGGGTCATTTGGACTTTGATTTTGGTGTTCTTGGTATGTATAGACTCGTGGGAGGATGAGGATTCTTGTGTTGTAAATTTTATCGAATTTCGAGACGTGGGCCCGGGGGCCGGGTTTGATCAATTTCGGGAATTTTTAGTATTTTTGATAGATTTTGATTAGGATTCACCTCTTAGCATATAATAATGATGTACACTTGATTGTTGGTAGATTTGGAGCGCTCGGAGGTCGACTTTCAAGGCAAAGGCGCTGCGGAGTAGTGTTTTAGCCGGTTTTGAGGTAAGTAACGTCTTCAACCTTGGAAGTGATGGTTCGAAACCCCAAATTATCTGATAAATGATGTTAATTAAGGTGACGCACTTGCCAAGTGACGGGCATGCGGGCGTTCACCGAACTTTTGTGGCCTGGGTCACCCCATGGCACTGTCTAAGGGTTGTTTCATACTGATATTGGTACTGTGAAGGTAGAAACTTCCTTGAACATATTAGAAATCATGATAAGTGTAATTGCTAAGGCTTCACGCCACTGTGTTTAGACGGGAACGGTCAATTGTTGCTGTCTCTATCTGTAGTTATTTACTACCATGCACTCAGTCCTGTTGTAGCATACATCTTAATGCCTTAGTCTCAGCATTTGTTAATTATATTGCATTATTATTGTCTGGGCTAAATTATACACATTTGAGAGCATTGTGAGTGAGATGTGAAAGTATTGACTGAGTGAGGCCTAGAGCCGGATTTTTGAGATAGTTATGAGATCGGACTGCACACCGCATCGATCCTTGAATCATACCTTCGTTGGTTTGATATAGCGATTGGGCTTATAGGAGCCCCTCCGGAGTCTTTACACCCATAGTGAGCGCACATACATTGAGGGATGGATCTTCCCTGGACATGGATCTTGTCCGAATGATATGTTCCGGAGATGGATCTTCTCCGTGGTGACTTGTTTCGGAGATGGATCTTCTCCGTGGGGCTGGATTGGCCTATCCTTTTCTTCAGTACCGAGTGACTATGTCATTATGTTTATCCATATTCTGGGATGGATTTTCTCTGGGCCTGATGGCCAATTCGAGTACTGAGTGGACTCCCTTATGAGATTGGATACTGTATACATAGCATTCCTGATTTTACACGAACACCTGCAAGTTTACAGACATAACTCGGTGCATTCGCTTACTTTCTACTATATTACTGTCATGTTCAAACTATATGCTGTTGTTCAAATTATCGGAGGTTTAGTCCGTCACTACCTCTCAGCCCATAGGTTGTTTTTGTTACTTATTGAGTTGATGTACTCACGTTATACCCTGCACCTTGTGTGCAGATCCAAGTACATTGAGATTCAGCTCTGGTCAGTGAGTCGCAGTAGTTTCATCGGAGTTGACGAGGTAGCAGCTGGCGACCGTGATCTCGTCATCTCTCTCTTTTCTACCTGTCGTATTGATTTTCAAACTATGTTGGTCATTTCTTTTGGGTTTTGTTTATGTATTAGTAGCTCATGATTGCGTGACATCGGATACGAGGCTGTAGTATTTAAATTTTGTTTTCCTTCCTTAAATTTTTTCCAAATTATGAATTTGCATTATTAATGATTTGGATTTATTAAAAATGAGCATTTTCTCTAATAACTGAACCTATAACCGTTTTAGTTAGGTGGCTGGCCTGGTTCCACGACAGGCTCCATCACAACTCCGAAATTGGGTCGTGACAAGTTGGTATTAGAGCTCTAGGTTGAATAGGTCTCACCAGACATGAGCAGGTTTAGTAAAGTCTTGCGGATCAGTACAGAGACGTCAATACTTATCTTCGAGAGGCTACAAAACCCTTAGGAAAATTCCACATTTTTTAATTCTGTCGTGCGACTTTGTTGAATCCTAGAACTAAACTTCCGTTGTTTCATTCTCTCACAGATGGTGAGGACTCGTGCTACCGATAGAGGTGATCAGACACCAGCAGGACCAGTTAGAGGTCGTGGCCGCCGTGGCCGTGGTCATGTCTGAGGGAGGGGTGCAGCCCGCACAACAGTTGGGGCAGCACCTGTGGACCCTCCTGTTGCTCAGGATCAGGTCCCCGCAGCTGAGATTTCAGCGGGGCAGGCTTAGGCACCAACAGTGCCCATAGTGATTCCGGGTCTTCAGGAGACCCTAGCTTAGATTTTGACGGTGTGCACTAACTTGGCACAGACCGTTGCGATGTCTACTACTGTTACTACTTCTCAGGCTGGGGGAGGCATTCAGAATCCAGCTTCCCGGACACCTGAGCAGGTCACCCAGGGACTTCAGACACCGTGGGCAGTTCCGGTGCAGCCTATTGCTCCGGTACAGGATTATGTGGTCCCAGCTTTAGCTGATGATGAGCAGCGTAGGTTGGAGAGGTTTAGTAGACTCCAGCCTCCTACTTTTAGTGGTACAGAGGGTGAGGATGCCAGTCCTTCTTGGACAAGTGTAAGAGCATACTACGCACATCAGGGATACTAGAGGCCAGCGGAGTCCCATTTACTACTTTCCAGTTCTCAGGAGCTGCACTTACTTGGTGGGAGGCCTATGGGAGGCGTAGACCCGCAAATGCAGCACCCCTTATATGGCACCAGTTCTCCATTCTTTTTTTGGAGAAGTATATACCACAGTCTCGCAGAGAGTTCGAGCAGTTGCGTCAGGGAGACATGACCGTGACGCAGTATGAGATGAGGTTCTCTGAGTTAGCCCGTCATGCCATTTGGCTAGTTCCCACAGACAGAGAGAGGATCCAGAGGTTTGTTGATGGTCTTACTTATCAGTTACGGATCTTTTTGACCAGGGAGAGGGTATCTGGGGCTTCTTTTGAGGAGGTAGTTGATATAGCCAGGGAGATTGAGTCAGTGTGCCGCCAGAAGCGTGTTGAGAGGGAGGCCAAGAGGCCTCGAGGATCTGGTAGTTATGGTGGTGGTCACTCGGGAGGTCAGTCTCAGTATAGCAGAGGTCTTCCATCAGACCTCCTTAGCCAGCTCGTCTAGTTTACAGCGGTACTTCATTAGGACACGGTCCCCGTAGTTCTCATCCGGGCCGTTCATCATTCAGTGCACTTCCAGACCAGAGCTCACTTAGGCCACAGTCAGTTCAGGGTTCTTCAACACATGGCTCTTCCAACAGCTACTCTGGTTCCAGGGGTTCCCTTCAGTCCCCACCGTCTTTTGCTGAAAGGGGTTATTTCGAGTGTGGGGATCCAGGTCACATCAAGAGGTATTGTCCCCACCTTTCTTGTAGTTTTTATCAGTAGAGGAGCCAACCTCCAGCTTCAGCACCAGTTCCTACACCACCCGCCCGGAAAGCCAGGGGTGGAGGTCAGTCAGTCCGAGGCCGCCGTAGAGAGGGTGGACAATCCGGTGGAGGACAGGCCTGTTTCTATGCACTTCCGGCCAGACCAGAGGCCATAGCTTTAGATGCTGTGATTACATGTATTATTTTCGTCTGTCACCGAGATGCTTCGGTATTCTTTGATCCTGGCTCTATGTATTCATATGCTTCATCATATGTTGCACATTTCTTGGATATGCCCCGTGAGTCCTTGATTTCACATGTTCATGTGTCGACTCTGGTGGGGGATACTGTTGTGGTGGATCGGGTGTACCGGTCTTGTGTTATATCTATTGGGGATTTGGAGACCCGGGCATACTTATTATTGCTTAGTATGGTTGACTTTGATGTGATATTGGGCATGGATTGGCTATCTCCGTGACATGCTGTTCTTGACTGTCACGCCAAGACCGTGACCATAGCCATACCCGGATTGCCGAGAATTGAGTGGAGAGGTTCAGTTGAGTATGCGCCTAGTAAGGTGATTTCCTATCTAAAGGCTCATCGTATGATTGGGAAGGGATGTGAGTCTTATCTGGCCTTGGTGAGGGATGTTAGTAGTGAGGCTCCTTCTATTGATTCTGTTCCTGTGGTCCGTGAGTTTCCGGATGTATTCCTTGCAGACCTGCCAGGCATGCCACCTGACATGGACATTGATTTTGGTATTGACTTGTTGCCAGATACCTAGCCTATCTCTATTCCGCCTTACCGTATGGCCCCAATAGAGTTGAAGGAATTGAAGGAGCAGCTTCAGGAACTCCTTGATAAGGGGTTCATTCGGCCTAGTGTATCACCATGGGGTGTACCAGTGTTGTTCGTAAAGAAAAAAGATGGTTCTATGCGCATGTGCATTGACTACAGGCAGCTGAATAAGGTTACGGTGAAGAATCAGTATCCTTTGCCTCGCATTGATGACTTATTTGATCAGCTGCAGGGATCTAAGGTGTTCTCCAAGATTGACTTGAGATCGGGGTATCACCAGTTGAAGATTCGGGATTCTGATATTCTGAAGACTCCTTTCAGGACCAGATACGGTCACTATGAGTTTTTGGTTATGTCTTTTGGGCGCCCAGCCGCGTTCATGCACTTGATGAACAACGTGTTTCAGCCTTACCTTGATTCATTTGTTATTGTGTTTATTGACGACATCCTGGTGTATTCTCGTAGCTAGGAGGAGCACGCTCAACATTTGCGGGTTGTGTTGCAGAGGTTGAGAGAGGATAAGCTTTATGCGAAGTTCTCCAAGTGTGAATTCTGGCTTAGTTCGGTAGCTTTCTTGGGTCACGTGGTGTCTAGTGAGGGTATTCAGGTGGACCCGAAGAAGATAGAGGCGGTGCAGAGTTGGCCCTGACCGTCCTCAGCTATGGAGATTAGGAGTTTTCTTAGCTTGGCAGGCTATTACCGTCGCTTTGTGGAGGGATTCTCTTTTATTGCTTCACCACTGACCAAATTGACCCAGAAGGGTGCTCCATTCAGATGGTCCGATGAGTGCGAGGAGAGCTTTCAGAAGCTCAAGTCAGCATTGACCACAACTCCAGTATTAGGTTTGCCTACTGGTTCGGGTTCTTACACAGTCTATTGTGATGCTTCTAGAGTTGGCTTGGGAGCGGTTTTGATGCAGGACGGTAGGGTGATTGCCTACGCGTCTAGACAGTTAAAGGTGCACGAGAAGAACTATCCAGTGCACGATCTTGAGCTAGCTGCCATTGTTCATGCTTTGAAGATTTGGCGTCATTATTTATATGGGGTTCAGTGTGAGATTTTTACTAACCATCGCAGTTTGTAGTATCTGCTGAGGCAGAAGGATTTGAATTTGCGTCAGAGAAGATGGTTGGAGTTTCTTAAGGATTATGACCTCACTATTCTATATCATCCGGGGAAGGCCAATGTGGTGGCTGACGCCCTGAGTCGCCGAGCAGGGAGTTTGGCCTATCTTTCAGCAGCAGAGCGACCCTTAGCACGTGATGTTCAGGCCTTAGCGGGGCAGCTTGTGAGATTGGATTTGTTAGAGCCTCCGCGGGTGTTAGCTAGCATGGCTTCCAGGTCTTCTCTATATGATCAGATTAGAGCACGCATGTATGATGACCGTCATTTGTTGGTTCTTCAGGACAAGGTCCATCGAGGTGATGTCAGGGATGTGGCTATTTATGATGACGGGGTTATGAGGATGCAAGGCCGTATTTGTGTGCCCGACGTAGATGGTCTTCGAGAGTTGATATTGGTAGAGGCCCATAGCTCGCGGTATTCCATCCATCCGGGTGCCGCGAAGATGTACCAGGACCTGAGACAGCAGTATTGGTGGAGGCGGATGAAGAGAGATATTGTGGAGTATGTAGCACGGTGCCTCAACTGCCAACATGTTAAGTATGAGCACCTGAGTCCAGGTGGGTTGCTTCAAGAGTTAGTCATTCCGGAGTGGAAGTGGGAGCGGATCACCATGGACTTTGTAGTTTGGCTTCCACGGACTTCGAAGGGATTTGATGCTATTTGGGTCGTTGTTGATCAACTGACCAAGTCTGCGCACTTCATTCCTGTCAGTACTACTTATACTTCGGAGAGGTTAGCTGGTATCTACATTAGAGAGATTGTCCGGTTGCATGGAGTCCCAGTTTCTATTATTTCCGACAGAGGTACTCAGTTCACATCTCAGTTTTGGAGGGCCATGCAGAGAGGTATGGGTACTCAGGTAGAGTTGAGCACAACGTTCCATCCTCAGACCGACGGGCAGTCAGCGAGGACTATTCAGATCTTGGAGGATATGTTGCGTGCCCGTGTGATTGATTTTGGTGGCTCGTGGGATCAGTTCCTGCCATTAGCGGAGTTTCCATATAATAATAGCTACCAATCTAGTATTTAGATGGCGCCGTGTGAGGCTTTATATGGTAGGAGGTGTAGATCTTCGGTTGGTTGGTTTGAGCCCGGTGAGGCTAGGTTGTTAGGCCCAGATTTGGTTCAGGATGCATTGGAGAGGGTGAAGTTGATTCAGGAGCGACTTCGCACGGCTCAGTCCAGACAGAAGAGCTATGCAGACCGGAAGGTTCGGGATGTGTCTTTCATGGAAGGTGATAAGGTACTGTTGAAGGTGTCACCCATGAAGGGAGTTATGAGGTTCGAGAAGAGGGGAAAGCTTAGTCCTCGATTCATTGGTCCATTTGAGGTGCTTCAGAAGGTTGGAGAGGTGGCTTATAGACTTGCTTTGCCACCCAACTTGTCGAGTGTTCATCCAGTATTCCATGTGTCGATGCTCCGGAAGTATATTGGTGACCCGTCTCATGTCTTAGACTTCAGTACAGTTCATCTCGAGGATGATATGTCATATGAGGTTGAACCAGTTGCTATTTTGGATCGCAAGGTCAGAAAGTTGAGGTCAAAAGAGATAACTTCAATGAAGGTGCAGTGGAGAGGTCAGCCAGTGGAGGAGGCTACTTGGGAGACCGAGCGGGAGATGCGGAGAAGATATCCTTACTTGTTTGAGACTCCAGGTATGTTCTAGACCCGTTCGAGGACGAACGTTTGTTTGAGAGGGGGAGAATATAACGACCAGGTCGGTCGTTACGTAGAACCTGCATTATAATTTTTGTTATGGACTTGTTATAGATTGGTTATACTGTTATTGATGTGTTAGAGTTGGTAGGCTTGAAATCAGAATGGTTGTAGTGAGAGTTTAGTCATTCAGCCTTTAAAAATAGCCTTAAAATGGGAAAAGTCAACTAAGAGTTGACTTATTGGTAAACGACCTCGGAATGCTGATTTTATGGTTCGAATAGCTTCATTAGGTGGTTTGGGACTTAGGAGTGTGTTCAGAATATTTTTATGATGTCCGGTGTAGAATTAGGCTTGAATTGGCGAAAGTTAGTTTTGGCGATTTCCGGTCGGCATTGGAAAATAGGCTATTGAGGTCGAAATGGAATTCCGACAGTTGGAGCAGGTTTGTAATGTCATTTTGGATGTGTCTGCAAATTTTCAAGTCAATCAGAGTTGTTTTGGGTAGTTTCGGCATCGTTGGTGGAATTTAGAAGTTTCAATGTTCATAGGCTTGAATTAGATGAGTTTTTGGAGCTTTGATGTTTCAAAGGGTCGACTAAGTTTGAATGATCATATATGATGCGTTGGTATGTTTGGTTGGGGTCTCGAGGGCCTCGAGCTTGATTTCGGGTGGCGAACGGGGAATTTGGACTTGGCAAAATGCAACTTTAGCTTCTGTTCTTATGTTTTCGCACTTGCGGAAAGGGAGCCGCAGGTGCGGTCCCGCAAAAGTAGACTTGGCTCCGCAGGTGCGAGAATGGGCTGGGTTGAGGAGTTCCGCAGGTGCGAGGAAAACCTCGCAGGTGCGAAAGAAGGATCGCAGGTGCAGATTTGGGTGGTCCCAGTTGAGACCGCAGGTGCGGAAGGATCATCGCACCTGCGAAGCCACAGGTGCGAGAAATGGGTCGCAGGTGCGAAATCACTGTGCAGTAAGTATAAAAACCAGCCTTCGCGAATTGTAACCATTTTTCTCAACATTTTATCCGGGTTTGAAGCTTTTGAAGGGTGTTTGAAGAGGGAATTCGATAGTTCTTCGTGGAGGTAAGATTTTTGGACTCTAAACTCATTAATACATGATTAAAGGTCGGATTAATGGTGGAAAATTTGGGAAAAAGCAGTGGAAAAGGGGTAGTTAGGGCTTGGGATTTAGAGGCTTTAGAATGAGAATTTGAGGGGTCATTTGGACTCCGATTTTGGTGTTCTTGGTATGTATAGACTCGTGGGAGGATGAGGTTTCTTGTGTTGTAAATTTTATCGAATTCCGAGACGTGGGCCCGGGGGCCGGGTTTGATCAATTTCGGAATTTTTAGTATTTTTGATAGATTTTGATTAGGATTCACCTCTTAGCATATAATAATGATGTACACTTGATTGTTGGTAGATTTGGAGCGCTCGGAGGTCGAATTTCGAGGCAAAGGCGCTGCGAAGTAGTGTTTTAGCCGGTTTTGAGGTAAGTAACATATTCAACCTTGGAACTGAGGGTTCGAAACCCCAAATTATCTGATAAATGATGTTAATTAAGGTGACGCACTTGCCAAGTGACGGGCATGCAGGCGTTCATCGAATGTTTGTGGCCTGGGTCACCCCATGGCATTGTCTAAGGGTTGTTTCATACTGATATTGGTACTGTGAAGGTAGAGACTTCCTTGAACATATTAGAAATCATGATAAGTGTAATTGCTAAGGCTTCATGCCACTGTGTTTAGACTGGAACGGTCAATTGTTGCTATCTCTATCTGTAGTTATTTACTACCATGCTCTCAGTCCTGTTGTAGCATACATCTTAATGCCTCAGTCTCAGCATTTGTTAATTATGTTGCATTATTATTGTCTGGGCTGAATTATACACATTTGAGAGCATTGTGAGTGAGACATGAAAGTATTGACTGAGTGAGGCCTAGAGCCAGATTTTTGAGACAATTATGAGATCGGACTGCACACCGCAGCGATCCTTGAATCATAACTTCGTTGTTTTGATATAGCACTTGGGCTTATAGGAACCCCTCCGGAGTCTTTACACTCCCAGTGAGCGCACATACATTGAGGGATGGATCTTTCCTGGACATGGATCTTGTCCGAATGATATGTTCCGGAGATGGATCTTCTTCGTGGTGCCTTGTTTCGGAGATGGATCTTCTCTGTGGGGCAGGATTGGCCTATCGTTTTCCTTAGTACCGAGTGACTATGTCACTATGTTTATCCATATTCTGGGATGGATTTTCCCTGGGCCTGAAGGCTAATTCGAGTACTGAGTGGACTCCCTTATGAGAGTGGATACTGTATACATAGCTTTCCTGATTTTACACGAACACCTGCAAGTTTACAGACATAACTCGGTGCATTCACTTACTTTCTACTATATTACTGTCATGTTCAAACTATATGATGTTGTTCAAATTATCGGAGGTTTAGTCTGTCACTACCTCTCAGCCCATAGGTTGTTTTCGTTACTTATTGAGTTGGTGTACTCACGTTATACCCTGCACCTTGTGTGCATATCCAGGTACATTGAGATCCAGCTCTGGTCAGTGAGTCGCAACAGTTTCATCGGAGTTGACGAGGTAGCAGCTGGCAACCGTGATCTCGTCATCTCTCTTTTCTACCTGTCATATTGATTTTCAGACTATGTTGGTGATTTCTTTTGGGTTTTGTTTATGTATTAGTAGCTCATGACTGCGTGACACCGGATCCGAGGCTGTAGTATTTAAATTTTGTTTTCCTTCCTTAAATTGTTTCCAAATTATGAATTTCCATTATTAATGATTTGGATTTATTAAAAATGAGCATTTTCTCTAATAACTGAACCTAGAACCGTTTTAGTTAGGTAGCTGGCCTGGTTCCACAACAGGCGCCATCACGACTCCGAAATTAGGTCGTGACACCAATGAGTAGTTAGTAATTGGTCAGGAAGATCCCAGTTATGGCTAAATAGGAGGTTACAAACGAGTCATAAGATCGTGTGAGATAAACAAAGTAGAACCCAACATGGAGTGTTCAGCCTCGAAGAATATCATTATAATACTTAAGATATATTCAAACAAGAGTCGTGGTAGCTAAAGACACCGTATGAGTGTTACGGTATAAAAGAAAGTGCCACTGGGAAGGCAGTCAAAATATCAGTTCAGAAACAACCATACGAGCACAAGGGCGGGGAGATAAGTAACTACGGATAAGTATAAGCAAGGAAGGACATCAGAAGCTCTGTCGAGTATACGATGTAATAAGCTCGCATCTTTACAAGAGTCAGAGGGTCTTCCCTAAGTACTATGATGAAAGACTAGCTGGGGAAATAAGGAAGAAGGCTTCAACCTCAGTACAACGACCTAAAGAGGAAATGGTCGTGTGACAACAGTCTCAAAACAACATTGTATGCACTCCCTAAGAAAGTGACACTTACAGTGGCTAATGAACAGGGAATAAAATCAGAAGTGATATTCAGGATCATATGAGTTGTATGGAATTTCAATATATATGGGCACTAAGATAAGCTAAGTATGGACGCAACAAGGGGGTAAAAAGATCAGGAAAAGTAATAGGTTACGTTGAAAGAAAGCTAAGATGGAACAAAAGAATTATTTGATCAATGATCCAGAGTTAGTACGTTATGGATACACTCAAGATTTTGGAGCATTATCCAGGCAGCATATTTGTTGACAATCATACGGCCATAGAAGACTCCGGTATAAGTTTAAAGAAATAATTAATCCCAGGGCATAGGCAAATGATTGAATTGTTAGAAGATTGTATCATGGATATTCCATAACGCCTATGAAAGGCTAAAGTAATAACTAATACCATGAACCACAGATCGGGAGATAACATAAGCCGACATAAAAGCCGATCAGATGAAGGAGGAAACTAAAGAGTTACATCAACGAAGTAAATCAAGAATCCGATTATTGGATCCAGAAGTTATAGGAATCATGATTGAGAACATAGCAGAATTACTCTTAATATTAGAAGTGCAAGGGTGATAACAAAACAACCATATTCTATAACGGATCTACGATAAAGCCAGTTAGAAGAAGTACCAACCTCATAAGAAGTCAGTATGAAGTTCCCACCGGATTGTGTAAGCACCAGAGGTGCAAGTATTATAATATAGCTTCAAGTTATGGACGTGAGTTATACCTATGTGGAAGGGAGGTCATGAAAGAGATAGAAGATGTAATGCGAGGTTTTAAGGTAAGTAAGGTAAATGTGAAAAACGTACGAGATACTCAAAGGAAGAATATCATGAATAATCCATACTTTGGATAGATGGTTAGAAGTGTTGAGATTCGGTATCTAGGAATGATAGCGGCATCGTCAGTGGTGTACCTTCCAGCCTATGGTTTCTAAGTACCGAGAGATTTAGCCAAGAGAGGGAAGAGTAGTTAGAGACGGTGTGATGTCTCACTTAATGTTCCGGAATAACATAAGGAAATCTATGGTGCAAGCAAGTTGAAGGAAGGTTGCGAATAGTATAAACAGGTATAGGTCGCAAGCTAAAGTATGGTAGAGCGGCAATGTTTTAGGATGGGAGTAAGTATTAGAAAAGGCGAGTGTGAAGAGGACGAGAATGGATAATTCCTCAGGATTAAGCCCATGAAAGCAAGAAGAGCTAATGGTTTCTCTAAGTTATACAAAGCATGGTATCGCTCCAGCTGGATCAGTCTAATCATTTCAGATGTTCCCGGATGAAACGTGAACCTTAGCGGCAGTGTAACATAAAAGGGTAAGTTATCAGGGGTAGATTATAGATCAATATTGAGGTGAATAAAAAATGGATGGATAAAAGTTATAAAGTATCAGATAAGATTAGGCCGTCATTCTTAAGATGAACAATAATGTGGAAACATTAAAGGATATAGATTTATACATATTGGATAAGCAATAAAAGTAACCTGGAATTTGGTAGCATACCTCAGTAATGAGAAATCGAGGTAAGAGTTATGGTATAATATGACCTACTTAGATGCAGTAAAGTCATACGGATAGAGAACCGGGTCTATGAAATAAGATATAGCAATATTCGTAAGTTCGACAAAATAACGAGCGAAGAACTTCAGTAATGGCTAAATATCGAAGGAAAAAGGAAAGAACAGACGCATGAGCACACTTACAAGGTCAGAGTTGTACAGGCTGCATGATAGAAGGTAGCAATAGTTACGAGACTGGATGGATTCCGACCATAAGTCGGGGTGTGAGAAAGAGGCCTAAAAGGGGGGAATACCTTGGTCTTTGGACTTATTCACAAAACAGTTGCCTAGATGGAAAGAAGAGCACTGAAGCATTCGTTAGAGCTATGGGTTATGAAAATGATAAGTGCATCAGTCAACATTCGAGGACAAATGTTCCAAAGGGGGGAATGTTGTTACATTCCGCATTTTCGTTGTTTAAGTTTCGTCGTAAGTTAATCGACGTAAGTACGTGAATGAGATTATCTGAGATTATAAGCATTATACTATTTCAAACAAGAGATGAGTAAGTAAGTGAAAGTGAGAGGGTAAGCAAATCGAAGAAAATGAATTTCGTTGAAGTTTGACAATTTGGGATAAAATATGACCCGAGCTAAAATACCCGGTATTTATGGACTAGTACCATACAAGGTACCACATGGACATGATAGTAAAGTGTATAAGGTGTGTTAAAAGTGAGTAGTTTTTACGTAATTTGACATAATCCTTAATTATGTGAATTATTGGATAATGAGAAAATTAACTAGTTAATTAATGATTAGTGGTTGATAAATTAAAGTCTTGGATAAAATTAATGATCCAAAAACGTGGCAGCAAATGAGATCAAATTAATGGCTCATAAACATTGTAACTTGGTGGCAACTTTGGAAGAGTTTGGGTTGATAAGTCATCAAAGAAGTGGGTCCCACACCCAATTATATAAAAGACCAATTAAAACAAAAGAAATTAAGGTCTTTTGAATGAAATATGGATGGCATTCCTAAATAAAAGGAATGGGAACGTTACTGCTTCAGCATATTCAAACCGAAAACAGAACGTTGCCATCAAATTTTGTACAAGGTTCCATTAAGAGAACCAACGTTACCTTTCTCAAATTCAAACGAAGACAAAACGTTGCCATTATCAATTTCAGTCAAATTTCCTACAAGGTTCCAACGAGAATTTTTAAGAATCATAGCAACGTAAAATTTTGCGGTTCTAAAGGAGTACGGTGCAATCTTCTCCAAGAGTATTATACGGAGTTTTTCTTACTCCAGGTATGTTAAGGCTATCCCTTCTTTCTTTTGGCATGATCCAAATTATACTGAAGAAACGAGCAAATGCACATTTTCTATAAATTACTCTATTCATAGAAATAGTAGGGGTGTCTATATTCTTGATTCCCCATGAGAATTATTATTATTTTCTGTTCATGGGTCTCAGAATAATACGCAGTTGGAAAAGTTTATCCGGAAGGAATATTGAGATTATTACGTACTTTTCATGCATTTCATACATGCGCATTGACCCATGACCAGATGGCGTTATATACGCGTATATATGTAAATATATGTATATGGGATATGTGAAGGGTTACGGCGTTATATACGCACCGCCACCTGATCATCTGGTATATGATGATGATGTTGCCCACAATGGATGAAATATGATTCAAACGACGTTATATACGCGTATATATGTATGTATGTATGTATGTATGTATGTATATATATATGTATGTATGTATGTACGTATATATATATATATATATATGATTCAAACGGCGTTATATACGCGTATATATGTATGTATATGGGATATGTGAAAGGTTATGGCGTTATATACACACCACCACCTAATCAGCTGGTATACGATGATGATTTTGCCTAGAGTGGATGATATGATATGATGGGATGCCCTCAGAGGCTGATGATGTTATGAAACATGTACCTATGCACGACATGATATTCATACGCATATTCATGACGCTAAAAGTAATTTATGATTTACAAAGTTATTCAGGCTTACAAGTTGAGTCATGTACTCTATATTTCTTCCATGTCTCTTATGTACTTATTTATGTGCCTTACATACTCGGTACATTATTAGTACTGATGTCCCTTTTGCCTGGGGACGCTGCGTTTCATGCCCACAGGTCCCGATAGACAGGTCGAGAGCCCTCCAAGTAGGCTATTAGCTCAGCGGAAGATGTTGGTGCGCTCCTTTTGCTTCGGAGTCTCTTGTTTGGTTAGTATGATTTAGACGTGTATTGTTTGGTATGGCGGGACTCTATCCCGACCTTTATGAAACTTATGTACTCTTAGAGGCTTGTAGACATATGTCGTATACGTGAAAGATTGTACGACCTTGTCGGCCTATGTTTTGAATTTATAAATGATTATGTTGGCCTATTAGGCCCGTATGTCACGTGTATATGATAATGCAATAAGAAAGATACGTCAAGTTGGTACTCGGTCGAGTAAGGTATCGGGTGCCCGTCGCGGCCCATCGGTTTGGGTCGTGACACATTGATTCATGCCTTTATGACTTAGGATCTTCTTGAGAAAGAGGGACTAAGTTGAGGAAAAATAGGCTAACAAGGAATTAGGGTGAATTCAAGAGATTGATAGCCCCAATTAAAGGGTTAAACATAGAGATAGTAATACTCGGCTTGAGCCAATATCATTTGTAATGCATGAACACCCATTTGGACTTGAGAAAGCCAAATTGAGAAAATTCACTCAACCTATCGAGAGGTATAGAGTGAGCACCTATCTGTGATGGTTATATTACGACCCCATTCAAAACAAGCTTGCCCTAGATTCTTGATACCCGTTAGATACTCACCTAGGAGGAAGTCACAACCCTAGTGCCTTTTAACATTTGAAAACTTTCACCAAAAATATTGTACTTAGATTACTCGTAGCATACAATAGTATAAAATTAGAATATAATCATTCAAAACCATGTTTGGAAGAGCAATTTGGAACAACACGCACAACTAGATTAGTTAGATACCTAACTCCAAATAAATTAATTCCCTGTGAAAATCGATTCCGACCTCGTTAGGTAAAACTACATCGACCATCCTCTCTACTCTATAGTGGTGTAAGGTTGGCCTCGATCAGTAGTGAACCTCACAGAGCATTACAGTGCAATATAGCAAAATAAACTCCCATAAAAGTGTGGAAATCCAGGGAGTTTTACTATACCTTGCTCTTTAGGCTCTATTAATTTTGATAAATCTTTATGTGATTCTGGGGCCTCAATTGATTTAATTCTATTGTCCATTTACAGGAAACTAGAGATGGAGATTGGAGAGATAAAGTCAGTGCCAATATCTTTGCAGCTTACATACCAAACGACTATAACAACTGAGGGGACAACAGAAGATGTTTTGCCGCGGGTGGATAAGTTCGTATTTCCTGTAGATTTCATAGTGGTGAATATGAAGGAGAACAAGGAGGTCCCCCTCATCCTAGGAAGACCATTTTTAGCAACAGGTAGAGCTATACTGGATATACATGATAGGAAACTCATGCTTAGAGTGGGTGAGGAGACCGTAACTTTTGAGATGAATGTAGAGACCTGGGTGAAAAAGGAGAAGCCAGTTGCGAGTGTGAGGTGGAAGGTGAAGGGTGTGAAAGAGAAGGCTTCTGTTAGTGAAAAATATAAGTGTGGGGTGTACCCCAAGAAGGCCGAGAAAAGCTTTCTGCGTGGATTTGTGCACTAAGTCGGGCACATGAAAAGGAGCCCGATTTTGTTCACACCCCGACTAGAGATTCAACGAAGTTTCCTCTACCTTATGCTTTTTAATTATGTGTCATGGGGACATGCCAAAACTTAAAGTGTGGGGTGGAGGATAATTGTATGTTGTTGTATATTAGTCTTAGTTTTTGCTTTAGTTAGCTTAATTTTTTTTTTGCTTTTGTTAGTTTGAGTAGTAGAAAAAATTGAAAAAAAACATTAAGTTTTTAAAATTTTCGATTTTCCCGACAATGGATATCATTCGACAGGCTTTTTGAGGGAATTAAGTCGAAAAAAAAAGACAAAAAAGATTTTCTGTTGTAGTTAGTGTGTTAATTGCCCCTTGGTTTTTCTTTGTTCCACGATTCTTTTTCAAGGGTTTTGTTTGAATCGGGTGTAGTTGGTTTTTATTTTGTTAGGAGTAGGGAACCTTGTGCTATGATTTGAAAAGCAATATCTCTTGTCATTTTTATTCCTTGAGAATAGTAAGTGCATTAGTTGTGACGCTTAGGCTCAGTTGTTGACTCTTGTATAAGTGACTTAAATTTTATGTTCTTAACTTTGCTTAACTGCTTTGACTAGAGTGTCTTGATAGTCCGATCCTGAGTGAGTTATGTGCCATGCGTGTGAGGTATGTGTTATTCTATGCATTGCATTTGATGTCTATAACTTGCCCCGTGTGTTTGCAAAGCGAAATAGTAGTTTTATTCAGTCTTGGAAGTGATATAGGCGTTTGTTTGTTGAGCCAGTTATATGTTATTACCCACCTAATTTTTATGTATTTAGTTAACTCCTTTGAGCCTGTAATCCTATTTTATTTGGCAACCACATTACAAGACTTACCCATTTGTTTGAATTGACCATCTATTTGAACCTTGTACCTCCGACGAGCACTTGAAATCATTATGAATTTTATAAAAAGTGAAGTGTGGGGTGGTTGGTTTTGCTTTTGAGTGGAACTAATAAAATAAGGAGAAAGGTGCATTATTTTGAAAAAGTAAGAACCACTTGAGGTGAATAAGAAAAAAATAAAAATATAGTTGTATTGTTGTGCAAAATATTTTTTGATAGTGGTAACTCTTGATGTTATTCTTCTTAAAGAAAAAACGAGTTAATGCATATTGATGTGCAGGTGGAGTTATGGTTTGACTTATGTGGGGTTTCGACTGTTAAAGTGTATGTATTAAAATGCTTAGGGAGGTAGAGTCACTCTTATATCTGAATGTACCCTACCCACCCCGTAGTCTACATTACAACCAGTTTAAATTTCTACTTGGTCCTTGACTGAATGAACTCAATTAGTAGAATAGTACACTAAGGGAAAGCCTATGGTTCACCTTTTGTGGCACATGAATGTCGTTTATGAGAGTGAGTCAATTCTTTCTATCTTGAGTTCCTAACTATTTTGGAATTTTGTGTGTGTGGAACTACTCTCTTTTGTTGTGTGAGGGCACTTGATTCATAAAGGAAAGGTAATGCTGTTAAACTCTATGTTAGGGTAAGTGAGCAAACTGTGAATGATGCATGGTACTTGTGAGTCAAATCTTGAGGCGAGGATGTTACACTATTGTGCTTAGTCTATTTTAAATATTCTGGGTGTGATGAGTCTTGAGTGTTGTTTAATAAGGTTATGTCTATATAAAGTGTGGTTTGATTGCTCGAGGAAGAGAAATGGTTTACGTGTGGGGTGTTTATGGTAGGCTATAATCTCATATTTTAGTCGATTATTACATTCCAATTTACTGCACTTAAGTTGAGTTTGAGCTTTAATCACTAGTTTTTTGCACTAATTGTGTGTTGTATGCCTTGTATGAGTAATTTCGAGCTATGTATATGTTATGGAATGAATTCAAGTGATTTGGAGCTTTGAAGTCTGATTTAAAACCCATGGAATTAAGGCGGGATCGTGTTCGGATATAAATGGATGATAACTAAGAACGAACGAAGAATCGAGCAGGCATATTGTGCACTGCCTAGTTAAATTGCACATAACTTTTCGCTAAAAACTCCGTTTGGGATCCACAATATTTTCTTGGAAAGCTAATTCAAAGGGATACAACTTTCATGTTTTATCTTTTTTAAATTCCCAATAGAACATGGTGAAAAGAGCACAGAAAGTGCGTAGCCGTGCCCTGACCGCGCATATGGGGCGGAACAGTGTCAAAAGTACACAACCAAGTTCGCGGGCACACTTCCAGGTGCGCGGCCGCGCATGTCCTGTCCGAAAAAAGTATATTTGTTTTGCGTAGGAGAAGGTGTATGTGTTTGGGCCCGATCCTACTTGGTATATATACATAGGAAAACGTTATTTTTGGGACTTTTGACACACCTAAGACCTAAGGAAGCTAAGGAGGAGGCGGAGAAACGAAAACACAAGAATTTCATGATTCAATCCTCACCACAGACAAGAGTTTGGATCATTTTATGTTTTCCTTTGATTTAAACATTGTTATGATGAATTACTCCATATCTATGAAGTAGTTCTCTTTAGGGTTTGATGGATTTGGTGTATCAGTACTTGTTTGTGGATAACTAACTCTAGTTTTTATGTATTGAATCATTTTGGATATTTTAATCGTTGCTTCTATATTCACTAGTTCATGTAATCGAGAGAGGCATGGCTTGTGATATTGTTGCTTTATATTTTGTTGGGTGAAGTCTTTAATTCTTCTTAGTAATCGGTTATTTGCACAATAGGTGCCCTAGTGCACCTTAAAACCATTAGGTGGTGACTCTTCTCTTTTAGTACCCATTTAAAAGATTTTTCACATGTCAAAGCCTTCTTTCGCGAGAAAAAGGGGCGCGACAACAAGAACCCTTAATGGAATCACAACACCATAAAGACTCTTTTCTTCACTTTAGCTAATTTTTGAGGTTAGCTTTAGGCAAAACCACCTTGGGTTCGACTTGGAACCATGGAGGACTGTTAGAGAGGTGTTGAGAGAGTTTGGGTACTTTACTTGGTCGAAAATGACCAAAAATGAGCCGTCCAAACCCTTTAAAATGTTCAAGGGTCGTCCACCGCCTAAGTGAGTCCCATTGGGAGCTACTTGCGCAGTCTTGCGAAAACAAAACTTTCTCTCTACTCCGATGTCGTATCGATGAACGGTTTAATGCGTTAGAAACTAGGCTTGTAGATATTAAATTTCATATGTGGTTAATCATGTAATTCCATTTATATTAGGATAAAAGCTCTGCTACATGTGACCTAAATGTCTGCACATTATGTGATGACCTTTGCCAACTTTTGTTCCACAACTCGCTTGACTTCAAAACGTAACACACGACTATTATACGACAAAAATAACTCATAAAACTAACCTACTTATCATTTTAGAACCCTAGTCTCACCCCAAAGTACATGTCATAACATTCACAACTTGTCGACTTTCGATGAAGCTTATTTTCTTTGATTCGTTTAGCTTCTAAGACTTCCATCCCTCATGGTACTTGTTATCCATGATCATATAGAGTTTTGAACTCCAAGGTAACATGATTAACTTACTTCATGTACTTTAAAAGTCTATCTCATTTATGAGCTTACATCAATTGACTTACGACGTACCCTCACATACGAAAACATGGGGTGTAACAAAAATGCTTACAAACATTTGAAGGGCTTTGTAGATACATGTTGGGGGAGAAAGCAAACTAATGTTTCCAAGGATGCATTGAGGCTAAGGCTTTTACCATTCTCTATATGGGGGAAAGCTTCACACAACACATCAATCCGCAACTTAGAAGTTCAAATAGGGAAAATCTCTCAAGCTCTAAATTCCCGTCCTAAGGGGGCACTACCAAGTGACACGATGGTAAAACCAAAGGGTGGTAACAATACGGGGCATGGAATGATGGTTATCACAAGAAGTGAAAGAGGCGGGAATGTACCCACCTCTAGTGGAAGTTGACTTGTTGATTATGATCAAGTGATACAAGAAGAAGAGATCCCGAACAATGTTGTTCAAACTAATGAGGAAGATCAGATTGATATTGATGATAGTGTAGAAGAGACTTAAGAGGAGGTGAACCCGTCTAGGTAACATATTATTGACATACCAAAGCTTGTAGTGCAAAAGGCTAAGGCACCATTTCCTAAGCCTCTGATGAGTGGCAATTTTACCACTCATTTTAGCCTCTTTTCAGTAGATTTTGTGCTGCTCAATGGGTATTTGTGGTTATTATCAGTGTATAATTGCTCTATTTGCAGGAAAATGATGCCATGAAGTGGTTAAGGTCAAATTGGAGTGAAATTGAGCAAAAAGAGAGTAAAGAAGAGAAAATAGGGGAGCAATGGCCGAATTCGATCGCATATGCAACATGCAAATCGCATTTCGAGCCCAGAGATCGCATACCACAACAGAAAGTTGAGTCAAGATTAATGAGTGAAATGCGGTCAGATATGCGACCGCATATCGCAAATGCGGTCCGCATTTGAGTCACATCACCATCTGATGCCTGAAACTACATTGTAAATGCGACGCACGAATGCGATCGCATATAACTAATGCAGACCGCATCTCTC
>ML241356.1:0-29255 GCA_005239495.1 Nicotiana undulata | reverse complement strand
TTTGTTAAGAAAACTCAAAATCAGTTAGGACATCAACTAGCATCAATAAAATCTGACCATGGGACTGAATTTGAAAATGCTAAATTTGTTGAGTTCTGTGATGAACATGGTATCAATCACAACTTTTATGCCCCTAGAACTCCACAACAAAATGGGGTTGTGGAAATAAAGAATAGAACCCTTGAAGAAATGGCAAGAACCATGCTTCTTTCCAGCAAACTACCTCACAACTTCTAGGCAGAAGCAATAAACACTGTGTGCTATATAATCAATATATGCATGACCAGGCCACTGGTAGAGAAGACTCCCTATGAATTACTCAAAGGAAGAAAGCCCAACATATCCCATCTTAGGGCTTTCGGATGTAAATGCTATGTGCACAATAATGGCAAAGATTCCTTAGGTAAATTTGATCCCAGAAGTGATGAGGGAGTATTCTTGGGATATTCATCACATAGTAAAGCTTATAAAGTATACAATAAAATAACTATGTGTGTACAGGAGAGTGTGCATGTTATATTTGATGAAACTAACACTCTTTCTGAGAGACAGGAACCAAAAGATGATGAGCTTGGACTAGTGAAAAGCAGTGAACACATTGAAGCAGCTATGGAAGATGTAACAGGTGATGGACCAAGTCCAATTACCCCAAGCAACATGACAGGGGGAACTCAACATGTGATTCCTGGCCCTGATCCTGTTCCACAACAACAGAACAACATGGAACTATCCAGAAGTGAACTATTAGTTCTCAAACCACACAGATATCAGAGTTCTCACCCTCTTGAGAACATAATAGCAGATCTATCATCCGGAATAAAAATAAGAGCTTCCTTAAAAAATTTGTGTGCGTTTGATGCCTTCCTATCTTTAATCGAACCAAAGAACATTGGTTAAGCCTTACAAGATGCTGACTGGGTAACTGCCATGCAAGAAGAGCTGAATCAATTTGAGAGGAGTCAAGTATGGCACTTGGTACCCAAGCCACTAGACAGATCAGTAATTGGCACCAAGTGGGTCTTCAGGAACAAGCTCGACGAGGATGGAACTGTTACAAGAAATAAGGCAAGACTGGTTGTTCAGGGACACAACCAAGAAGAGGGAATTGACTATGATGAGACCTTTGCTCCTGTGGCAAGATTGGAGGCAATCAGATTTCTTATAGCATTTGCTACATATATGGAATTCACTCTCCATCAGATCGATATTAAGAGTACCTTCCTCAATGGATATTTGAAGGAAGATGTATTTGTCAAACAGCCTCCAGGTTTTGAAAGCAAAGAGTCACCTGATCATGTATATAAAGTTGACAAGGATCTTTATGGTCTCAAAAAAGCACCTAGAGCATGGTATGAGCGATTGTCAAAATTTCTGCTGGAACATGGGTACAAACGAGGCAAAATTGACAGTACTTTGTTCCTAAAGGAAAAGGGGAAGGATCTTCTGATTGTGCAAATATATGTTGATGATATCACATTCGGGGCAACTACTGAAAAGCTTAGCAAGGAATTTGCTACACTAATGGGGAGTGAATTTGAAATGAGTATGATGGGTGAGCTAAACTTCTTCTTAGGCTTACAAATCAAGCAAAACCCACATGGAACAATGATTCATCAACAAAAGTATGTGAAAGAACTCCTCAAGAAGTTCAAGATGGAAGATTCAAAGGAAATAGACACCCCCATAGCCACAGCTACTAAATTGGATATGGATGAACCTGGTTTATCCGTTGATCAGAAGGTATACAGAGGAATGATTGGGTCTCTACTATATCTCACTGCCAGCAGACCTGATATTGTATTCAGTGTGGGACTATGTGCTAGGTTTCAGGCAAATCCAAAGTAGTCCCACCTCACTGCAGTGAAGAGAATTTTAAGATACTTGAAAGGCACCACTGATTTATGCCTTTGGTATCTTAAAGGTAGTAATTTCGACCTTGTAGGATATGCTGCTACTGATTATGCAGGTTTCCTGGTTGACATGAAAAGTACTTTAGGCATGGCCCACTTTTTGGGCTCTTGCCTTGTGTCTTGGGCCACCAAGAAACAAAATTCAGTAGCTCTGTCTACTGCTGAGGCTGAATATGTGGTTGCAGCCTCTTGTTGTGCTCAGTTGCTTTGGATCAAGCAACAACTCCTGGACTTTGGTATAGATGTGGTATGCATTCCTATTTACTGTGATAACACTAGTGCAATTAATATGACGAAGAACTCGGTTCATCACAAGAGAACTAAGCACATAGATGTTAGACACCATTTTCTGAGGGACAACTATGAAAAGGGAATGATCTCAATCGAATTCTGTGCTACTGATCGTCAAATTGTTGATATATTTACCAAAGCACTGAGTAGGGAGCATTATGAGAGAAAAATACTTGAATTAGGGATGATTAAGATCACCTAATTGAAAAACAAAAACTGGAAAAAGTTTTGAAAAAAAAATGAAAATTTTTCTTGGCTAATTAGGTACTTAATAAAATTAATCATTGCTCGGTATTATGTCTTTATTGCCATACTCTTTTGCCATGTATTAAGATGATTCCCTAGTTGCTAATGATGTTTCTCTATTTTTGTAAGTTGAGGCAAATAAAGGATTTTACCTGGATAAACCTGGTTCATCCATGATGGTTCGCATAACTGACAAGGTACGTTCTCATCTCCATATATGTATTAATTTAAGTACAGTCATACATGAGCAGGAATCTATCTATTTATGGTTCAAATTCAATTCTAGTACTTGCCCAAATATTGAACCAGTTTCAAGAAGTCCCATCTCACTTGATTAGCCTAGTTTTAGGGGGAAAGTAACTGTCCAATCAATGTCTAATCAATGACAATTATGTAGCGATTAGAATTCAACTTGAGTTAATACTCTTCCGTTGTAATCTCCCCAGCCATAAGTTATAAAAAGGCCATCATTACCCATTGTGCATAAAGCAACAGTCGAACCTTGTTCAACTCACAATCTCTACTGCCTTTTGTCTTTCTTCTCTCTAAATAATTCAAAATCATGTCGTCACCCCTACCAGCTTCTTCTCATTCATCTCCAAACAGAGATTATGATGGAGGCAACTATGAATCAGACTCAAATTCACCCTCAGTGTATAGTTCCGAGTCTCTAGAAAAGTCGATAATCCCTGAACACCCTACAATCCCAGAACCCACACCAAACCCTACCCCAGCCCCCAAGCCTCGTCGTGTAAAAGTTCTTGCACGCAAATCTGTGGCTTCTTGTTCAAGAGCCAAATTCTTGGAAGAATTATTGCATGCTGAAGAAGGCTCCACACCAGAATCGTCTAATGAATCATTCAAATCAGCCAATGAAGATGAAGCACCTGGTTCAACCAGTGGTGGGAAAGGTAATTCTGATGCTATCTCTGAAATAAACAATGCTGATCAACGATTTGTGTTGGTGGGGTCTGTGGTGGATGTTAAAGTGCCAAAAGGCAAAGAAAATCTGGGAAAGAGAAACCTCTTGATATCGAGGGAGATGTAAATGTGAGGGGATCGGGAGAGGATGGTACCACACTAGCTATATGTGATCCCGTTCTAGAAAATCTTGGAGAAGATGTCACAATCTTAGGGGGAAATAGTAGAGTTGAGGAGGTTGATGCTGGGTTGGAGTACTTGATGAAAGCAATTGATGAACACGTTTCTTCTGGGGAAGAAACTTTGGCTGAAAGACTGAGGAAGTTGGGGGACTCATATAACCCCAAGAAAAGAAGGACTTCAAAGTCCAAGAATTCTACAGTCTCAGTTCCTTCTAAGAAAAGGAAAGTTGTTGGTTCTGCTGAGGTACATGTTCCTAAGGTACGTGCTACGCGAAATTCTATAACAGAGGAGGAAGAAAAGTTAGAAAAGGCTCTGCTAGAGAGAAAGAGGAAGAGGGCAGCAAAGGGAAAAGCAAAAGTTGGAGAGCATGTTGAGGCAGTTGTTGTTGAAGAAGAGTCGTTGGACCTAGTCCAACAAGAGGAGCAGCTGGCTCCAGCTGTGGTTAGGACACCAAAACCCAAACAGGCTAAGGCTTCTTCAAAGAAGTCAGCTGTTGTGTTCGCCGCAACTCCAAGCACAGTCAAAAGGACCAGGTCCAAGCCAAAGAAAGTAAAAATAATTGCTAAGAAGGATGATGATGCAGACTGGAGTGGAGAGGAGGAGAAGGAAATAGAAGAGGTGACTGACAGAGTTACCATGTTTGGAAAAAGAACAATTCTGAAGGGTAAGCTGATGAAAGATTTAGATGAGCCTGGAATGCAGTTTTTGCTGGGAACTCTAGAGGTACAGGGCTGGAAGGACATGGTCCTTCATATGGAAGGCAGGCTGGCAAGAGCTGAGTTGGTGGAATTCATTGGGAATGCGATTGTCAAAAACGGTAGGGTCACATCAATGGTCAAACGAATTGAAGTTTCTTTTGATACTAAGGAACTGGGTGTTATTCTAGACATACCAGCTGAGGGATATGAGGACTACACAAGGCAAAGATGGCCTTGTCTAGATGGGATGGCCTCAGCAATTAACATCACCAGTTTCTTCAGTGATTATGAGAAAGAGATTGACCCCAAGCCTATCTACAAGAGTGAAATGAAGCCACACACAAGTTATTCTTCGAGTTCGTCATCAAGTTTCTACTGCCCAGACAAGAAAGAAGGCACATTGCCAACTATATGGATCTGACCTTAATGGAATGCTTGTACAGAGGAAGGCAAATAAATTGGCCAGCTTTCATCATCCAACTCTTGGATAGAGTTGTGAATGGAACAAAAGCTCATGCAATCCCATATGGATTTATTCTGACAGCTGTGCTTGCTCATTTTGGGGTTCCAGTGAAGAAGGCTGAAATGGCGACTGCCAAGGATTATTTTGGGAAGGAAACTTTGCTATCCTGTGATTATATTGTCAATGTTCCTATGGATAAACCTGGTCCATCTAGGAAGTAGCCAGTCAACAACAAAGTAAGAACTCTGGTGCAGGAAAGCGAGATTAAGGGTATAGAGATCCTTCGATTGAAGTCTCGTGTGATTGAGGTTGAAGCTGAGCGGGATGCTCTCAGGGCTGAATTAGTAAAGGAGAAAGAAAAGAACGAGGGTGTTCTTAAGAAGATTCTTTCTCTCCTACAATCCAAGACCACAACCTCCTCTGCACCTTCCCAGCCTTAGGTTTATCCAGTGCTTCCCGGTTATCTTTCAAGTGCCCAATTTGGGACAGTGTCTAGTTTTTCTGGTTTCAGTTTTTTTTGTTTTGCTCATGTTTTGATTGTTTTTGCTTTAATCTGTTGGTGTTTGATGTGCAATATTATATCAATGAAGTTTTTTTATTTTAAAAATTGTCTCAATTTCTAATTTAGCTTACATTATTGGTTTTTCTTGTGTTTATTAATCATGCTTGCTCCTGCAGTTGCCTAAATTTGGCCATGGGTAAGAATTAAAAATTTGGTAAGTATCATTTTGCAACTTTTCGATGAGGCCAAAAGGGGGAAGATGCGTTGTGCTGGGTGTGTGTTTTTAAAAAAAAAAGTGATATTTATAACCTCTTGTACCTGGTGCTCAATGATTAATGCTTAAAACTATACAAAGTGTTTGAAGTGTATACAGGATAAAAGCATAGAGTTTGTCATCATCAAAAAAGGGCAATTTGTTGGCCCATGTCACTGAATGGGTTTCGAAGATTGACAAGTTGAACCAGGTCCATCAGAGCACACATATCTGAACGGAACAGTTGGCACAAGAATTGTTCATGCATAGGAGATATCAGTGATTGCTGAGTATCAAATAGCTGAAAGGATGTCTACCAATACAAAAAGGTTGCAAACTGATAGAGAAGATTGAAGTTGATTTCAGCAAGGACAGAAATAGAGAAGGAAGTTGAGTCATAGTCGAACTCGTATACCCAGGTATAGTTGGATCAGAACTGAACCATGTACTCAACAACTGACTCTATAAATACTCAATGTATTACTGCTGAAAGAGGTGACGCACAAAGATAAAAGTGAATCAAGTTCTGAAAAGCAAAAGTTCTTAGGATATTTTGCAAGCAGAAGTATTGTGCGAAGGCTACAGTTCAACTAGAAGAAACAGTTTCATTGTTGATGTATTGAGTCTAGTTGATTGTAGTAGGCGTTTTAATATTGTATCTTTTCAGCTTTCTTAGAAGCAAATTGTAATAGGTACACATTGTTCAAGTTAGAGTTAGCTTGAAATCTGTAGAAATTAGCTAGAGGCTAGTTGATACAAAGAGGATTAGAGTTAGTCCTAGGATTACAAAAGAATTTATTTTGTAAGTCCGTTTGGCTCAGAGTTTTTAGTGAAGTGTTTGAGCAAATCCTACTGAGGAGTAGGTCGTGGTTTTTTCACCTTTTGAGCCAGGTGTTTTCCACGTAAAAATCTCTGTGTCTTTACTTTAATGCTTTATTATTCCGCAACAGTAGAAAGTAGTACACAAAGAAGAACCAGGTTCTTCTTATTAGACAACACTCGAAAATTGGGTACTGCACAATTAACTTAAATTATTGTGTAGTATTGAAGTCTAAAACATCACATTATTTACAGAACTTGTGTACAACAGCTTCCAACAACTAACTATTCTGCTTCAGTTGTTGATAGAGAAACACAATTTGTTTCTTGCTATGCAAAATACTAGTGCATTTCCCAAAAGTTTACACGTGCCACTGGTGCTTTTCTGTCAATCTTGCCACCTGCAAAATCTGCATCTGAAAATCCTCTTAAGAAAAAATTATTAGAACGATCATACCATATCCTAGCTCAGAAGTACCGATAAGGTATCTAATAATACGTTTAACATCAGTGAGATGAGATTCCTTAGGAGCCGACTAAAATTTTGCACACTTGCAGACACCGAACATAATATTTGGTTGACTAGCTGTAAGATATAATAAGGAACCAATCATCCCTTTATACATGGTTTCATCAACATTCTTTTCATTGATATCTTCATCGAGCATCGTTGTTGGACTCATTGGAGTACCGATCGACTTAGCATTCTCCATACCAAACTTCTTTATAAGTTCCTTAGTATACTTAGTTTGGCTAATGAAAATCCCTTTAGGAGACTGTTTGATTTGAAGTTCGAGAAAGAACGTTAATTCTCCCATCATGCTCATTTCGAATTCTCCTTTCATAGAAATAGCAAATTCTTCACATAGAACAGAATTAGGACTACCAAAAATAATGTCATCAACATAAATTTGAGTAATAAGATTACCTGAACTAGAGTGCTTAATAAACAAAGTTGTATCAATATTACCTCGTTTCAAACCTTGATTTAGAAGAAAAGAGATTAACCTTTCATACCAGGCATGCATATCTTGTTTCAGACCGTACATAGCTTTAGTCAGCTTGTATACATGATCAGGGAAAGTTACATTTGCAAATCATGGTGGCTGCTCACATATACTTCTTCAGAGATATAGCCATTGAGGAACGCACTTTTAACATCCATTTGAAATAGCTTAAATCCTTTGTGAGCATCAAAAGCAAGTAATATTCGTATGGATTCGAGTCTTGCTACAGGCGCAAAGGTTTCATCATAGTCGATTTCTTCTTGCTGAGAGTATCCTTGAGCAACCAGCCTTGCTTTATTTCGAACCACTTGACCAGATTCATTCAATTTATTTTTGAATACCCACTTAGTCCCTATGACGGAGGAATTTGAAGGTCTTGGAACCAATTCACTTACTTTATTTCTTTCAAACTGATCAAGTTCCTCTTTCATAGCATTTATCCAGTGAGTATCTTTCGGAGCTTTATCCACTTTCTTTGGTTCAAGTTGAGAATAAGATCTACATGTGATTTGTTCTTCTGAGATCTTCTGATAGTGATTCCTTTTGGTGGATCTCCTATAATGAATTTGTGAGGATAGCCAAGTTCACTTTTCCATTCATTTGGAGTGTTTGGCGAAGGTTCTCTTTCCACATTGTCGACTGATCTGTTTGAGATGGTTCGTGATTCTATACAGGCTCTTCAGTTGGTTGAGTCTACTGATCAGCTGACTCACTTTGATGATCCTTTTCTACAATAACAGATTTAGGGACAACAAAGATTTTCTCATCTTCAGGAAGTTTTTCATTCCTTGGGCGAGGGTTAGTATCAACAAAAATAACATGAATTGATTCTTCAATACATAACGTTCTCTTATTATAAACTCTATATGCTCTACTTGAAGGAGAGTATCCAAGAAATATACCTTCATCACCTTTAGGATCAAATTTACCCAAATTGTCCTTTCCATTATTGTGAATAAAGCATTTGCATCCAAACGAGTGAAAATAGCAGATATTGGGTTTCTTACCATTCCAGAGTTCATACGGAGTCTTTTTGAGGATTGGTCGAATCAGACACCTGTTGATGATATGACATGTTGTGCTTACAGCTTCTGCCCAAAAATGGTGAGGTAGACAATTTTGCACAATCATGGTTCTTGCCATGTCCTGTAAAATTCTATTTTACGCTCTACCACTCCATTTTGTTGCAGTGATCTTGGCAAAGAGAAATTGTGAGAGATTCCTTGATCGTTGCAAAAAAATTTAAAAGCTCTGCTTTCAAATTCTCCTCCATGATCACTTCTGAAAGTAGAAATGTAGTATCCTTTTTCTCGTTGAACCTTCTTACAGAAAACTTCAAAATTCTTTAGAGCATCATCTTTATGACTTAATAACATAACCCAAGTAAATCGACAGAAAGCATCCACAATGACAAAAGCATATTTCCTACTACCTATGCTAGAAGTTCTAGTTGGACAAAATAAATCCATATGTAATAGTTGGAGAGGTTTGGAGGTGGAAACAATGTTTTTTATTTTGAAAGATGAGCGAGTTTGTTTTCCTAGTTGGCATGCATCACAAATATGATCCTTTGAAAAATCTAGTTTTGGAAGTCCAATCACGAGATCATGTTTAGAAAGCTTTTGAAAAGTATGCATGCTGGCATGACCAAGTTTTCTATGCCAGACCCAGGGATCATCAATCATGGAAGCAAGACAAATTTGATCCCCAAGATTATCTAAATTACTAATAGTATAGGCATTTCTATCTCTATTACCTGAAAGAATAACTTTACCTGATTCATCTTCTATAAACCAACCATGTTTCTTAAAACGAACCTCATAGTCATTGTCACATAGTTGATTAATGCTGAGAAGATTGTAGCTGAATTCATCAACTAGGTAGACTTCATCTACATCACATGTTGAGCCCAGAGAAACTTTTCCAACACCAATTACATTTCCTTTGGATTTGTCTCCAAAGGTAACTATTCCTCCATCTAGTTTGGTGACTGTCTTGAACAATTGTTTGTCACCATTCATATGTCTGGAACACGCGTTGTCGAGATACCATTTTCCTTTTCGATTCTTCTTGCGGTGTTCTTGCAAAACAAAATTACTTGTTTTTAGGTACCCAAGCCTGCTTGGGTCCTGAATGGTTAGAATGATGAGTGTTAGTTTGATTTGAAGATTTAGGTTGCCAGACCCATCTCCTGTTATCCTTGAACCTGCAACGATTTGAGGTGTGACCCCTTTTACCACAATAAAAATTTGATGGACTAGTAGAATTTTCAGAGCCTTTTTCTGCTCTAATTCTGTTCCTGGATTGGTTAGTACTATGACCATTTTTACCACAAAAGGAACATGCATAAGATTTCTTCTGTTTGTGATGAGCAGTCTTATTTGACTTGACTGAACTATGAACTTGTGGATTTTTGCAATCCATTCAATTGAAGTTGAAGTTCATTAACTTTATCATGTAGCATATCACGCTCAATTTCACAAACTTCCAGTTTCAAGGCCCAATCTTTCTTTTCTCTCTTGATCTTTCTAAGTTCATTCACAACTCTTTCAATATCTGCAAGAGCAATATCAACAAATTTTTGAAGTTCATAATAGTTTGGACATGTAGGAAGACGTACCTCACTAGTTCCTTCGTCTGCCATAAGACCAAGTTCATTTGAGTTATCTCCCTCATCTCCATCTGCCATTAGTCCAAGCTCCATTGAATCTTCATTTTCATTGATGGTCATGAAACATATATTTGCAACTTCCTCTTGATCAGTTCTTCTTCATCACTCCAAGCTCCGAAAGACTTATTCTTTTGCATGTTTCTAATGATTTTCTTCTTCAGTTCAGGACATTAAGCTTGAATGTGACTAAATTTTCCACATTCGTAGCACCTTCCATCATTTTTATCAGTTTCATTGTTTATCCTTCCTTTTCTGAAGTTAGACTTCCCTCTTCCGCTATTCCTGTTTTTTCTCATCATGCTTGTTATAACTTGAGAAAGCATGGCAATGTTGTCATCTTGTTCTCCTTCTTCTTCTTCTTCTTCTTCTTCTTCTTCTTCTTCTTCTACTTCTTCTTTATTTTCTGGTTCATTCACAGTTGCTTTAAAAGCAACAATTTTCTTCTTTTCTTGAATTTGTCTATCCAAGTGAGTTTTCTTAAAAGCAATTAGATCACCTCTAAGTTCATCATAGGATACTTTGTCAAGATCCTAACATTCCATGGCGATGACCTTTGGCTGCCAAATTGTAGGTTAACTCCTGAGAATGTTTCTCACCTGCTCTCCACTTTTAATAGGTCTGCCAAAAGACTTTAGATCTTCAAGGATTTTGCTGAACCTGGAGAACATCTCTTCTACTGATTCTCCATCCTTCATTTAAAATAGCTCGTAGTCCCGAACCAAAAGATTAACTCTTGTTTCTTTCACTTTGTTAGTTCCTTCATAAGTGACCTCCAGTTTGTCCCACATTTCTTTGGTTGTTTCACAACTTGATATCTTTTCGTACTCTTCTCCACTGATAGCATTGTACAGTAGATTTTTTGCTTTGGCATTCATAGTTATAACAACAACTTGTTTGTCAGTGTAATCATTTAAGTCAAGTGGATCAGTTGATACGATAACTTGACCATTTGCATCTTTCTTTGGTAGGAATATAAGATTTTCCTTTTTGATCACACGCCAAACTTTAATTTCATATGATGCCGTATATGTTTCCATACGTACTTTTCAATAAGAAAAGTGTTGTCCGTTGAAATAGGGAGTCGAACCTGAGAGGTTCCTTCTTGAAATAGCGCACCAACAACAATGTTAGATCCCATGATCTTTTTCTCACTAGTTGTTAAGAAAGGATTGTGAGCCTTGCTTTGATACCAATTGAAAGTACAAGACGGGGGGTGAATTATGGTCTATTAAAACATAGTCGACTAACAATGATTTTAGTTGACTAGATTTCGTGCAGAATGTAAAATAACAGTAAATAGAAAGAGAGTTACACACAACAATTTTTATACTGATTCGGTACCGATGTAGTACTTACATTCAGCTTCTCTTGGGTCACAAGGGTTTCCTTAGATATTGAAAGTAATTACAACAAGGATGGTTTTGATTCGTTCACCACCAACAAAGTATAGCAGCAATGTATCTTGAATAATGACACAACTCTCTTTTGCGTTCTAACTCTTCCTATCTTTTGTAACACTGATAAACTGAGGAATACATGGTTTAGGCTAAGAAGTAGAGAGATTTAGAAGATAATATTTGTAGTTGCGCAAATACTCTATTTGATCTTAGCAGACTTCTTATAGAGAGTTGAGAGTCGTTGAGCCTTGACTGAGTTAGAGGCATAGGATCTTCAAAGGGATTTGACCCAAGGGGTGCCTCTCGAATCCTACTCTTCGGAAGGGCCAGATTCGTTCATGAATTTCCTAGTCACGATCTTACATTGTGGAGAAATTCGAGCCTTCGATTGAGCTAATTGAGGTTGTTGACCCAAGTCACTGCATAGTTTTGAAGATTGCCAAATGTCTGACCAGTTGAACCAGGTCCATCAGAGCACACATACTTGACCTGAATGGCTGACACATGAAGCGTATATGCATAGGAGATAAATGTCATTGTGAAGTATCAATGAACCAAGAGATTGTCTCCTAATGCGAAAAGGTTGCAAACTGATAAAGAGGATAGAAGTTGAATTCAGCAAGGATAGTAACAAAGGAAGGAAGTTGAGTTTAATTCGAACTCTTTCACCCAGTTAGAGTTGTACTAGAATTGAACGACAAACTCAACTACTGACTCTATAAATACTTGAAGTATTCCTGCTGAAATTCTTTACGCACAAGTACAGAAGTGAATCAAGATCTGAAAGCAAAACTCCCAGTTATTTTGCAAGCAGAATTATTGTGCGATACAAAGGCTACAGATCAGCTAGAAGAACTAGTTCCATCGTTTATGTATTGAGTCTAGTTGATTGTAATATGAGTTTTAACATTGTATCTTTTCAGCTTTCTTAGAAGCAATTGTAATAGGTACACATTGTTCAAGTTAGAGTTAACTTGAAGCTTGTAGAAATTAGCTAGAGGCTAGTTGATATGAAGGGATTAGAGTTAGTCCTAGGATTACAAAAGAATTTATTTTGTAAGTCCGTTTGGCTCAGAGTTTTTAGTGAAGAGTTTGAGAAAATCCTACTGAGGAGTAGGTCGTGGTTTTTTCACCTTTTGAGCCAGGTGTTTTCCACGTAAAATCTTTGTGTTTTCACTTTACTTCTTTTATTATTCCGCACCAGTAGAAGTTGGAACACAAAGAAGAACCAGGTTCTTCTTATGAGACAGCACTCAAAAAATTGGGTACCACACATTTAACCTATATTCTTGTGTGGTATTGACGTCTAAAATATCAGAGGTTACCGGATATTTGCTGGAAATAGCTCCTTGATTTGTAGTCTTGATTTCCTTCGATTGAGGCTGAAAGGATATGATTGAATTGGATTCCTTTTTCTTTGTAGTATTGATTTCCTTCAATTGAGGGTGAAAGGATATGATAGATTTGGATTCCTTTTTCTCGTCCATTAATTCAGGAACACATATTTGGACAAACAATTAGCTCTTTTGAGTTAAGAGTAACCACTCAGGTGTATGGTTCAACTCTCAGTGAAATCAGTTAAGGAAACAACAGATGAAACAGTAGAGGGAACAGATTGAGATCAGTGTCTCCGATCACAGTATAGGTCAACTCCTTACAACTGTTAAAGTCGCTGCACTGTTTCACTGCACACACAACAGTGCATCAGTCACTTTATGGGGCATGCCTTGTACTAGATATTTTCTTACATCATCCTAATGACCTCACACGCATATTATCAACATGAGGCAAGTGATTTCATGGTCCAACACTTGCAAATCAAAAACATCATATTCCTCTCAAGCGCTAGCCATCATCTCTCTCAAGAACAAATTTGCTGCAACCTCAAGGACCAGATCCAAAGATTGAAGATATCTTAAGTCCTTAGGTTTGTTTAGTCTTTGTTATTTACTCTTCATTTGTAACTTCTACCCAGCTCACTTAGCTGTAGGAGATCCTTTGTAAACCATAAACCTTTGTGTTTGTGTCTTGGCTAGAGTTAGTCGAGTTGTAAGTCTTTGTAATAGAGTTATTACAAAGTGGCTTGTAATAGAGTTGTTACAAGTTAGTGAGGAATTAAAAGGTTAATTCCTAGGTAATAATAGGTTGTAATCTAAAGTTTGCTCAGTAGTGAAGTTGAACTCCTACAAGGGTAGGTCGTGGTTTTTAATCCCGTGAGCTGGGAGTTTTCCACGTAAAACTCCATTTTGTAATTTACTTACTGTAGTGTGCATCTGTTCTGTGGGAACTAATAGGGAACCTGGTTCTCTATATAGTTTGGTGGACCCTTAGTTTATATCAATTGGTATTAGAGCGTGTTCTTTCTAAAAGGTTAACACCTTGAAAGGATCTACATGGTTGCTCCACCAAACTTCGAGGAAGTTAATCAACCTACAGACCACCAAGATTTTAGAAAATAGTTCGTAGAAATGGATACATTCCCAAGAAGGGAAGATCTAGCATAAACATTAAAGGATACGATTGCTTTCACAAGTGCGGAAAGCCAGGAAATTTCATCAAAGATTGTCCTCTCCACAAGCAGGACCACTACAAACACAATGATAACAAGATAGTTAAGAGGAACCCGGTCCCCGATAGAAAGTTCAAGAGAAGAGATGTCGCTGATAATATTGTAAAGCAAGCTCACGCAGCATGAGGAGATTCCTCTAGTGAATCTGAGGGTGATGAGGAACATGCAGATACCTCCACGTTGGCTGTTGAAAGCAAAGTTGCAAAATATGATTCCATATTTTCATTGATGGCAAAATATGATGAGGTTGAAGAAGAAGATGATGATGAGGTAAACTTTTTGGACGTACAAAGAAATTTGAAGTTTTATTTCTAAAAAGAAGCTGGTATATTTGGCTAATGTTTTAATTGATGCTTACCACAACCTCATTAGTGATAAAAATATTTTAACTTAGGAAATAAGAGAGTTAGAACAAGAGAGAGAGATGATCTGGTGGTTGTAGTTGTAGATTTGAAGGAAATAGTGGAGGAAACAAAGAAAGAAAATATCTTCTTAAGCAATTCAATGGAAAAATGCATGAACTCTTCTAAAGAAAGGAAGCGGCAAGTGAGGCACACCTTAAGCTTGAAAATGATCTCAAAAATATAAAATTGAGTCTTGATGATGAACTTGAAAAGAATAGACAACTTCAGAAGATTTAAACAGGGTTAAACATGATCTAGATAAATCTCTGAAGTGGATCTGGTCCTCGATACAATCACTTCCATGTATAAAGGTAACGGAGGAAACATGCAATGAATCAAGTTCCACAAGGAAAAAAACCATATAACCCACATAGCAAGTATATTATTGTGCCTGATAACTGGCTTTGTACAAACTGCGGTAAGACTGGTCATTACAAAGATTCATGTAAAGCAAAATTTCAGTCCCAATAGAAAAACAAAGTTTTTGTTGAAAAGGTTTCTACTGCCAAGGAACCTGATTCTCTGAAAAAGAAATATGTGATGCCTGTGGACAAAAAGAAATTTGATTCGCCCCTTCCCTCATTACAAAGGACCCAAACTTGTTTGAGTTCCTAAGACTAATATCGGATTCCCATGCGCAGGAAGTAGTGAAAGGAAGCAGTCAAAAATGGTACATAGATAGTGGCTGCTCTAATCACATAACTGAAAGAATGGATGATTTCCTTTCACTCAAGGCCCTGCAAGGTGGGAGTATATCCTTTGGGAAAAAAGGGATACATTCTAGGAATTGGAAAAACACTCTCTCACTCAATTGAGAATGTGTATTATGTGAATGTCTTGAAGTATAGCCTGCTCAAATCTGCGACAAAGGAAACAAAGTGGACTTTTTGTCAAAATCTTGCATTTTCACCAATCTTATAACTGGTGAAGTGGTTGTTATTGCAAAAGGTTCAAAAATATTTATGTTGCAGACTTTGAATATCTAATGGTGGTGATATTACATGTTTGAGTACCGTTAAATGATGATACTAAACTATGGCACAAAAGATTGGTACATGCAAGCTTCACGTTGTTGAACAAGTTGATCAAGAAAGACCTGGTTCGTGGGTTGCCGAAGTCAAAGTTCAAATATCACAAGGTGTGTGATGCATATGTGAAAAGGAATCAAGGAAGGTCCTCATTCAAGCCAAAGAAGGAAGTGAGCACTTCAAGGCCACTAGGTCTTCTTCATATGGATCTATGTGGACCTATGAGGATGACCAGCACAGGAGGAAAAAAGTACATCTTAGTTATTGTTAATGACTATTCAGCATGATAAGAATGATCAAGATGGAGAGTACTCAAAGGTTCCTGGAGAAGTCATTGATATGAAAAATGGGAAGGCAGATTTGATGAGTCAGGTCAAGGAGTCTAGTGAAGAAGATGCAACAGGACCTCCGGCTGATTCGGAGGAACCTGGTCCCTCTATCACAACAACTAAAACAAAAAATAAAGTTGTTGATGCTATGCAAGTCACACCTGATGTTGAGTAGAGAAGTGGTACTCACACTTCCATGGATGCCAATGATGGGCCTCACATGGCGCAACCTGGTCCTTCTTACCCTAAGACTCAGGTGTCTAACTGGAAGCACAAACACTCACATCCTCTCCTAAATGTCATCACTCCTCTGAATTCAGGAATTCGGACCAGATCAAAGACAAGAAACATGGTTGCTTTCTCAGCTTCCTTGTCTCAAATTGAGCCGGGAAACACCAAGAAATCAATGAAAGATGCTGACTGGATTACAACTATGCAAGATGAACTCCATAAATTTGATAGGAATAGTATGTGGAACCTGGTTCCTCGACCCTCAGACATAACTGTTATCGAAACCAGATGGGTGTTCAGAAACAAGCTTGATGAGTTTGGTAATACAACAAGAAACAAGGTCAGGTTAGTCGTGCAAGGCTACAATCAAGAAGAATGGATCGACTATGATGAGACTTTTGCCCCAGTTTCTCGAATAGAAGCCATCAGAATCCTCATTGCCTTTGCATCTCATATGAAATTCAAACTGTTCCAAATGGATGTCAAAAGTACATTTCTGAATGGATATTTAAAGGAAGAAGTCTTTGTCAAACAACCACCTGGTTTTGAGTGTCATGAGCATATTGAACATGTATTCAAACTTGACAAGGCATTATATGGGCTAAAACGGGGCCCTCGTGCATGGTATGAAAGGTTATCCAAGTTCCTTCTTAGAAATGGCTTTACAAGAGGAAAAATCGACAATGCCCTATCTTTGAAGAAACGTGGGAGGAACCTGCTATTTGTGCAGATGTATCATTTTTGGTACAACATATGATTCCCTATGCGAGGTGTTTGCAATGCTTATGGAAAGCGAGTTTGAGATGAGTATGATGAGGGAACTGAACTTCTTCCTAGGGCTATAAGTGAAGCAAACCTCTAAGGGAATGATGGTATGTGATGAGAAATACATTAAGGAGCCTCTGAAAAGGTTTGATATGGAAAGCACAAAGACCATTGATACTCTCATTGCTACTGCCACTCGTCTAGACATGGACGAACCTGGTTCCCTGTAAATAATAATATGTATCGAGGTATCATTGGATCTCTCTTATACCTAACAGCCAGCAGACCCGACATTGTGTTTAGTGTTGGGTTGTGTGCTATATTCCAATCAAGTCCTAAAGAATCTCATTTGAAAGTTGTCAAAAGAATTCTGAGGTAACATAAAGGAACGCAGGATCTGGTCCTCCATTATCTCTCTAGAGATAATTTTGACTCGACTGGGTATGTTGATGTTGATTATGCTAATATCTAGTGGATAGAAAGAGAACATCTATCATGACATACTTTTTGGGATCTCGCTTGATTTCATGGGATACAAAGAAACAAAATCTTCTGAATATGTGACATTTGCCTCTTGTTGTGACCAATTGTTATGGATCAAGCAACGATTGGAAGACTTTGGTGTATTCTCTGATTGTGTGCAACTTCTATGTGACAATACAAGTGCCCTTAATATGGCATAGAACATGGTCCCTCGATGATTGGTTATGAAAGGATGGTAAGGTAAATTGCTAAAAAGTATTTTCTGGAAACTTCTAACTCAATTCTATACCGTTACAAGTAAACACGCATGACAACTACAGGACAAACAAGTGGCTAATGATATTGCAAATTTTTGGAAGGATGATGCTCCTATTTTCAAAAAAATTCAAGGAACCTGGTTCCTATGACTCAGGTTAGTAGTTCCTATTACACTCAAATGCATTTTGAACTGCTAGTGTGCCACATCATTAATTGCCTCTGCTTCTTCTTATAACTCTTAAACCGGCCTGACTACCCATCCCTTTCTCTCACACCTTATTGTAATTGATCCCTCTTTCCCCTCTAAATACCCCAAAACATCTTTTTGTGTCTCTCTCCCAGAATCAACCATGTCTTCACCACAATCTGAGTCTCCCAAAAATACTAAAAAGACATCCATGGTGTGTCTCTGTATCTCAAAGTACAACCATCTAGATAAGAGTGTCGGTTCCTGATATGGTGGATGGTGTGGTGTGTCTGTTGTTTCTGGAACTCACCGTGCTCAGGGTTTAGATCTAAATATTTCTTCAACATCAGGTAATGCTCCATTCTCTTTTACTGATACTGCATTATTGGTGGGTAAGATAGGTGAATATGTTTTGACTATTGTTGCTATATAATGTCTAGGTGGGGATTCTTTGTCAGGTGATGTGGGCACTGGGACTCGGGGGAAGAATGAGTAAATTGGGACAAGGTGTCTCAAAGTTACCAAGCATCAGCCGGTACTACAGAGGAGCCTACAGAGAGACATGGTCCCTCTGCCCAAGAGGAGTTATCAACTCCTACCTGGGATGAAACTCCAAGCTCTACTAGATAGCCCCTAGGTAGTACTGACCCTTCATCTTCTCCTCACCTTGATACACTCCCTTTGGAGGTTGTGTACTCTGAGATAAAGTCTATGTTTGCGGGAGAATTTGATGATAGTGAGGATGACCGATCTGCAAAAGTTGTTGGGGTTGGTGGTGACGAAGGAGTTGAAAAGGAAAAGTACGTTGAAAAGAAGAAGACTGTTGAGAAGAAAAGGCCACTCAGAAAGAGGCTAAGTAGCTGTGAGGAACCTAGTTCCTCAAAGAGGGCTAGAGTTGATGTGTCTGGGCTTGAAAGGAAAGCAAAATTGAAAAAGCAGAAAGTTATGTGGGGCAGAGTTTTTGACACTAACGTTCTTAATAAGTTTGGATTGAAGCAGTTGGTTGAAATATGCGACTTCCAAAAGTGAACTCGTCACTTTACTGTTCGGAGTCCAAATGTCTATGAGGAGGAAGTTCACAGTTTCTATGTTGATTTGTTCATAGTGGAAAGTGACACCATTTATTTGAATATCAATGGGGTAGAATTTGTGATTGATGAGGTTGTGCTCAAGGATATTCTTGGGGGTGCCTGCTGAAGGGCTCTCGACTGTGGAGGGAACCTGTTCCCCAAGTTTTAGGAAGTTTATTCTCAAGTCTCAAGCTGTTCAACAAGGGGAGCGAGTGCACAAGAAGAAACTGCTTCCAGGATACCAACTCTTGTTCGAGTTGGTGAATAAGGTCTTGCTAACAAGAGCTGAAAGGCGATCCATTGCCTCTATAACGGACTTGGTTCTTTTGTAGGCACTGGACGGTTACACTCCCATCAATCTGCCTGAGATTTTGGTTGAACATATAAAGAAAGTGGCAGAATTCAAGGATGAAAATCATGGGTTGCCATATGGGTTCCTGCTCACAAAAGTCTTTGAACGATTTGAGGTCCCCTTGGGGAGAGCACTTGTGGGAACTCGTAAACAAATGTTCTTAATGAACACCTTGGAGGAATATGAGTATGTTGACAAAAAGAGGGAATAGGCAGAGATTCCTTAATCTCTCAGCTTATTGATGCTCAAAATGTTGTAAATGAGTAAATTAGGTGGTGGAAAGAGCATAATGTTATTCTTAAGTCTAAGCTCAATCAGGCCAGCAAGGAACCTGGTTCCAGCAATACTCAGGGAGAAGAAGCTTCCTGTCTAAAAGCTGAATGAGGAACCAAGTGGAGAACCTGAATGAGCAGTTGATCAATGACCAAAGGGTTGTTAATGCTTGCATTGACAACCTCCTCAAAGCCCTTGCTTCCTAGTCCTTCCCTTCTCCATCCATTGTCCCTTATTTTACCCCTCTGTCGGCTCTTGTTTAATCTTATCATGTCTTTTTGTTATCCTTCCCTTTAGAATGTTGTACTCTAGCTTTGTTTGACTTGTGTATGTTTGTAATTATGGTATTGCTACAATATTGTTTCCCTAACTCAATGAGCATCATCTTCTATTAATGCATGTTATACTCTTGCGTTATGTTTTTAGCTATGTTGTATGCACACAAGTGGCATGACTTAACTTTGCTGAACTTCTTTATGCATTTACTCGGATAATTCTTTTTAATGATACCAAAAGGGGGAAGAAAATTGAAGGGGAGAAACAGGTTCTCAAGGGGAATATGACTTTTCTGCAGGGGGGACAATATGGAGATCTGGTTCTCAGGGGGAACTTCAATTCTATGTTTGTCATCATCAAAAAGGGGGAAATTGATAAGTTATGTGTCTTTGTGTTTTGATGATTTAACAAACTTCATATGAGAACCAGATAGGGAAAGGTTCTCAAGGGGAGTATGACTATTTTGCAGGGGGGACAATATAGGAGATATGGTTTTCTCATGGAGAATATCAATTCTAAGTTTGTCTTCATCAAAAAGGGAAAATTGACTAGTTATGCTATCTCATGTTTTGATGATTTGCCTAATGCTCTCGAGAAACCGGATAGGGACCAGATGTGATCAGTTCCCTTGGTCGTCGTATAGACAACTCTACAGTTGTAAAAGTTATTGCACTATATCGACTGACAGCAGATATGTTACTTGAAAATTGAAAGGAGGGAAACATGTTCTCGGAGGGAATATGGTTGATTCGTAGAGGAAATAATGTGCAGATCTGGTTCTTAGGGAAAATATCAACTCTAAGTTTGTCATCAAAATGGGGGAAATGGATAAGTTATGTATCTTTTGTTTTGATGATTTGACAAACTTCATGAGAGAGCCAGATAAGGAACCTGAAACAATTAGTCCCTTTGGGTTAAGAGTAACTAGTCAGATGTCTGGTTCAACTCTCAATGAAATCAGTTAAAGAAACAGTAGAGGGAACAGATAGAGATCAGTGTCTCCGATCATAATACATGTCAACTCCTTACAGCTGTTAAAGTCGATGCGTTGTTGCACTGCACACACAACAATGCAATAGTCACTTTATGGGGCATGCCTTGTATCAAATATTTGCTTACATCTTCCCAATGACCCCACACACATATTATCAACATGAGGCAAGTGATTTCATGGTCCAACACTTGCAAATCAAAACCATCATATTTCTCTCAAGTGCTAGCCACCATCTCTCTCAAGAACAAATCTGCTGCAACCTCAAGAATCAGATCCAAAGATTGAAGATATCTTAAGTCCTTAGGTTTGTTGAGTCTTTGTTATTTATTCTTTCTTTGTAACTTCTACCCAGCTTACTTAGAAGCATTTTTGTATGAGATCTTTTGTAAACCATAAACCTTTGTGTTTGTGTCTTGGCTAGAGTTAGTCGAGTTGTAAGTCTTTGTAATAGAGTTATTATAGAGTGGCTTGTAATAGAGTTGTTACAAGTTAGTGCGGGATTAAGAGGTTAATTCCTAGGTTACAATAGGTTGTAATCTAAAGTTTGCTCAATAGTGAAGTTGAAATCCTACAAGTGTAGGTCGTGATTTTTAATCCCGTGAGCTGGGAGTTTTTCACGTAAAACTCCATTGTGTCATTTACTTACTGCGTGTGCGTGTGTTCTGTGGGAACTAATATGGAACTTCTCTATATAGTAGTTTGGTGGACCCTTAGTTTATATCAATTAGTTCTCTTTCCTTTTGTTGATTCCTGATTTTGCAAAACAAGGTAAGTAAATTTGTCATGATTGAAACTTAGATTTTGACTTAATACGAAGACCCCGATTGGTTTTACTTTTGATGCCATTGGCTCTGTTCTCATGGTTATGGCTAATGATGTGAGTTCCTTCTCCCTTTTTCAAGCGAAGCAACTTGAAAAATTGTGATTTTAATCCTTCATATATAAGTAAAAATTTGATATTTGTTCTTGTACTACTCGACTGAATCATTTAACATTCACTTAAATAAAATATGACCTTTTGATTCCTCTGCTAATGGTCTCCCTCAAATCTTAAGTATATATTGTTAACTGCAGAATTATGTGACTACCCTGTCCATATTAGGTTGTTTTTGTTCAGCTTCCTTGCTTAGAGAAATATATATTGCCATACAATTACAGTACCATAACATACAATTCTAGTAAAAACAAAATGTGTGCATTTTAATGGATTGATAGTTGACTGTGGTTAGTTTGTTAGCTCTTAGCTGGATGAACGAAATTTATATACAGTTTGAAAAGAGAAAAAAAAAACAATTTTGCGGTTATAGGGAATAATCATTGAACTCCTTCAACCTGCCTTATTACATCACAACTCCAAATGAGATGGTAAATTGAAAGAAATAGCTGCTTCAGCATTGAGATAATGAAGACACCAGATCCATTTGTTTGTATGAATAAGCCAGTTAATGCCAAAGAGAATAGCGGTCATCTTAGAGCAGCTTTTGAGTGGCTTATAGCAGAGCATTTTGGCAGCAGTGTACTTGATCAACTGTTTCCAAGAATAGACCAGAATAAAGATGCAAGTTACATTAAAGGAGTTCTGCTACTTCCAAGCAAGGGACAAAACTCAAACATCCCAAAGTCCTATGTCTGCCTCTACCCTTCTAGAATTGCTGTTTCCACAATAACCAATTGGAATTGTGTGCCCCCCGAGGTTTGGTAAAAGTAAAATTACAGATGCCGCAGTGATTTTAAGAAAATGTCAATTATCAACCCTTCCCCTGGTGTCAATGTTAGTATCTCTTCTGGTTCAAGATGAACGTCACTTGTGACTTTTTGACATCAAACCAAGATTGCTATGCTTTTGCATAATGTAAGTTGAATGTCATTCCCAAGTGATAGGTGTTATATCACATAATCAACTCTGATTTGCTTGATCAGAGAACATGAAATGGAATAACTGGTTGCATGATTGCATTAATCACAGAATTCTTAAAGCAACTTGCAGCTCAGGCAATGAACTTGGTTTTAGACTGAACTCTCGTGAAAAAAGACATGGTCATTATCGACCAGGGCCAATTGCGCGAAGGGAGAATACTGGAAAACCAAGAAGATAAAGTACAAAAGTAAAATATGGAAGAATCGCTTAGCCGTCTACTGGCAACTCATTAGCTCAACCAACACAATTATTATAAATAACAAAAGTTTCCCGGAAACGAGAGTCCGAAGCAAAATTCCTCTTCAAACTAGAATGAATCAACATAGATGAAGATTGCCAAACCCCAATGAGCAAAATGTAACTGTTAGAGGAAAACACGACTATCTCTATCTTCTTCAGGTTCTACGTCTCTCACATTCAAGCAAAAATAGAACCTTCGGGTGCTGTATCGCAAAACCTTTTTTTTAATGAAGCTGTATCGCAAAGCTACAACAGCATCTCTGCAATCTGGACGGCATTAAGGGCGGCTCCCTTACGTATTTGATCACCACAAACAAAGATGTCCAGTCTATATAAAAAGAGACATTAGCCTTGCGGTCCTGCAAAGTAAGTAGAGATAACATTTACCTATAAACCAATTCTTACCCATAATCTCCATCTTGGGAAACATCACGGCGTACTCTCCCAACTGCAACATCATCCTTATTGGAAACTTCAAGTGGGGTTGGAAATCGATTACTTGCACGATCATCAATGATAACTATACCTGGTGCATTTTTAAGGATATCCCTTGCAGTATCCTGCACAGTTAAAGAAAAGCTTCAAGTAGTTTATCCTGAAGTAAAAGAGAAAGTAAGAATAATTACAAAAGGATCTCTTGACTCCATGGATCACAAAGAACATATTTAAACTACTATAGCACACAAACATCTCCAGTTGATCCGACAATACTAATCAAAAAGGAGGAATAGTCTCTTCCTTATTTTTATCTTTCTTTCCCGTAAGGGGAGCCTTGACGTAACGGGTAAAGTTGTTGCCATGTGACTAAGTTACGGGTTCGAGCCGTGGAAACAACCTCTTGCATAAATGCAGGGTAAGGTAGTGTGCAGTAGACCCTTGTGGTCCGCCCTTTCCCCCGGACCCCGCACATAATGGGAGCTTAGTGCACATAGCTAACCTTTTTTTTCCCATGATGAATATTAACAGAAAATTGGCAGAATTGCTGACCAAACCTAGTTCACATGATTATGTCATTTTAACACAAGATTATGGAAAAGCTAAAGTTTATTGTTATGTAAAGTCGTTTAAGCTATCTCATTGCATCATTCAATCAGGCGAGCTGAACTCATCAAATAGATATTTTAGCCAATAAGCTCAAAATTTAATAAATTTCAAACAGCGCAAGACAAATTTCGCATTTGTGGTAACTACTACGCAAGGACTTCATATATTAATGCAAGTCCATGCCACTTCAGCGCACAACTAAATATGATGTACTGAACGGAACTGTTAAGATATGATCATTAGAGCCACTTTTTTTCATTCTTTATGTCATTACTAATTGATGGTACATTCTCCTTCGCAGTGCTCCACATGAACTTGCACTTATCGGCCAATTGGACCTGGGTTGTAATAGCTTTTATGCATTTTAGTATCAAATGTACACAAGTTCAATGCCTAAAAGATAATGAAGTACAAAAAAAGGTTCATTTGAAAAGCAAAAGAACCATTTGTCAAGACAGGAAGATAAATAACAGATTTTGCTGCAGTTTAACAAAGGCTACCTCATCAAGGGGCTTCTCGAATTGAAGATTAACGCTCTCAGCATGTGCACGCATAACAGGAACACGTATACATGTTGCAGTAACCTTGACATCCATGTCATTCTGGTAACAAGCAGAATGAATGCGTTAATACAGTAGATGTCCAATTAAATTATTTTAGTCTACCAAGGTCTTATAATAAGTATACTTACCCATATTTTTCTTGTTTCTTTGACCAGCTTCATTTCCTCTTCATTATATCCATTGGGTTGAACAGGTGCGTTATGTGAGAAAAGATTAAAAGCATACTGCACAATTTAAGAAAAGCAATTACATGGCAATGCATTCATTTGTTATTTAAGAAACAATTGAGCATTGAGAAGGGAAATCACAAGACCAGACCTGCTGGTTAAAGATATTGCAAGTTGGTTCTTTGCCCTCCAGGACCTATTGTGTACAAGGCAACATCAAAAAATCAAATCATGAGATTATTAATTAGTAAACCTAATATCACCAGATATATTAAGCCATGGAAAACAGAGGAAGCATAATAAAAACCTCACGAGTCTGCTGAACTAGCTCTTCCATTGCAGCAGCACCAGCACCACTAGCTGCCTGATATGTACTAACAACCATGCGTTTGACCTGAAAATATGCATATCTACATAGGATGAATAGAACTGAACTGAGTCGGTTCTTAGATTATTAACTGTTGGTCTAAATAATTTCACAACCACCATAGATGCATGTGTAAGAGAGAGATTTTAAAAATATCGTTTGACAGGATTTATACTGACATACAAATATCTAAGCAAACTAAAAGGACATGAAAGATCTAATTCTCAGATTATTCTCTACATTTTCAACTGAGATGCCAAACAAATCTCTAAACAAACTAAGGGACAGCAATGATCTATTCTCAAATTAACCGTAATCTAACTAGACATTCGCTACATTTTCTACCAATATATCTATCCTCAAATTAATGGTTCTTAAACCAGACAATCAAAACAAGCTATTATAGCAGTCCTAACAATCATCCACCTCTAATATCCACTTCATCGAGAGCAAAAAAAAAATCAATCTTCTATCTCCATAGGAAAAAGCCACGTGATCCGATTTGATAGGCTGCCCGCAGAAAGGAAAGAGTTTACCGGCCGCATAACAATTCATTCTTGTGTGTAGCGCGTGGGCCCATGTCTCCCCAACGATCATAGTAGAGCCTAAACTTTTTGATCATCAATATGCGCACTGGTGCTGCTATTTGATTTTCTTTTTAATTTTTTTTTATAAGAAATAGAAGAGCACTATGTATATGTCAGTTTGCAAATAACAGCCGGTTCATATGCCAGATTAAAACAATATAATACTGATGAATTCTCTAAACACACTTCCAAATAGAGCAGGATGTATATGAAGACCTCAAATTTTGGGGTTGAGAATTTCTATAAGCTACACAAATGTTATAAAAAAATTTAGTCTACAAGTTTCAAATGTCTTAGTCACACAAATATTATGGCATGCTTCAGACCACAAGTTTCGAAAGTTTTCAAATTTTTTTTCTTAAAAATCCATGTCAACTCAAACAACATCGCATAAATTGGCACACAGAGAGTAACAATTATCACAAGATGTACACTGTTCACATGCCAAAAAGAACGCACCTTTCAATATTTAGAAATAATTTAGTTTTAGATAATGATTCATAACCATATAAATATTTATAGTTTATTTTAAATCACAAGCTTTAGTCCTTTTAACAAGCAACTTCCCATCTTTAAACATACCAGGAAAAAGAACATGATAGATCAAACTGTCACCTTAGCACGACGATGAAGAGGAGTAACAGCCATTAAGCAAATAATAGTAGAGCAATTGGGATTAGCAATAAGCGCTCCTTTTCCAGAACCTAGCTTCACATGCGCCATTGCTTCAGGATTCACTTCGGGTATCACGAGAGGCACGTTCTCATCCATTCGAAACGCCGAGCTATTATCCACCACTATAGTCCCCTTTTGAGCCGCTAATGGTCCAAATTTCTTGCTAATAGAACCGCCAGCACTAAACAATGCTATATCTATCCCTTCAAAACTATCCTCCGTGAGCTCTTCAACGGTATAATCTCTGTCTTCGAATTTCATTGATTTACCAGCTGATCTCTTGCTTGCGAGGAGTTTGAGTGAACGGTAAGGGAAGTCACGGTCTGAGAGAACGGAGAGAAACTCTTGACCGACCGCGCCGGTGACGCCGACGACGGCGACGGATGGGCCGTTCTCTTGGAGAGACATGCGGACGCGGAAAGGGGAGGTGGAGGTGGTGATGGAGGATGGTCGTGGAATGGCGGTGGCGCCGCGGTGGAGGAAATGGTTGTGGCGGACAGAAAGTGCTGGAGAGTTCATTTTTGCGGGAAGCGGCGGCGGACTGCAAGGGCGGCTCAAGGGCAAGGCAAGTGAAGCCCTTGCCATTCGCCCCCCAATTATTTAAAGCCCCAAAAATAAAAGGCACTACTATATTATTATACTATGTATATAATTATTAATAAAATATTTTAATTTTTAATAATTTTATATATTTGGTTTCACTAAATTAATATTTACCTTCTCATCATTTTTTCCCCTTTATGTAGGGTCTATTTTTCATGGTTATGTACTTTTTAATTTCAACTCAAATTTTCTAAATGAACTATTCTTTTTTGTCACATTTGATTGATCCACTCACCAAAAAGCAAGTTTTTTTGTGTCTCATATTTTTTAACTAAGAAATCCACGAGACAAATGTCGCAAGGTTCAAAACACGATGGATAATGGGCTCACCCTTTACGATTTTTACTCAAGGGAAGAATCCAATACCATATGACGTGCGCCCAATTCATACATCTTGAGTTGCGCTTTCACCACTACATCAAAGTCATGTAATTTTTTATTTTTTTTTTTTTTGTGTCTCAATATTATATGGATTTTATAAAAGCAATTTTATGGTCTTTGTAATATATTTTGATTTTAGGCCACCAATTTTGTTGAGCCGCTCCTTATCGACGAACAACAATTATTTACCATTATTGCCCCACTTTGAAATCCGTTCAATCAGTTTCATTCACATTTGATAACTAAATGACACACGCAATGCCATTAATGTTCTTGTAATTGTTGCCTTATCTTAAGTGGCACTCTATAAATTTGATTGAGAATGTCTGAGGTGGACAAGTGGCTCTTGTAGGAGACAAGTAAAGCCTTGATTTAGGTCCCCAAATTTTTAATAATGAATTTTATAATTTTATTTCAAATTAGACAACATTAATGTTTGTAGAAAAAAAAAAATACACCCCGTTCATCTTCGGCGCAAGAGCGCTCGATCAGTGAGCTATTACGCACCTTTTCAAGGGTGGCTGCTTCTAGGAAAACCTCCTGGCTGTCTTTGCACCCCTACCTCCTTTATCACTGAGCGATCATTTAGGGGCCTTAGCTGGTGATCCAGGTTGTTTCCCTCTCGACGATGAAGCTTATCCCCTATCGTCTCACTAGCCGACCTTGACCCCTGTTATTTTGAGGTCATATCTGGTATTTAGAGTTTGCCTCGATTTGGTACCGCTCTCGCGGCCCGCACCGAAACAGTGCTTTACCCCTAGATGTCCAGTCAACTACTGCGCCTCAACGCATTTCGGGGAGAACCAGCTAGCTCTGGATTCGAGTGACATTTCACCCCTAACCACAACTCATCCGTTGATTCTTCAACTAAAAATTTTAAAAAAGAAAGAAAGTGTCAAGCCCCAAAACCGAGGGACACGACCGACGCTCGACCGAGTAGCCCCAGTCAAGCGGACCTGGATTCCTTTTTCCATCCCACGTATTACCTCGTGATTCCAATGTACATTATTCAATTATAATTTAAACACATTCTTACAATCTGAAATTTAATTCTAGATTTCTGACATTACCCACATGTGGTACAATACTTACAAAATATACATAACACACAGGTTTACTTTACGTGGTCTACAAGTTATACTGCCCAAAATACATATGTACATAACCCACATTTCCTGTCTACGGAGCCTCTAAGACTACAAGGGAGTTACACAATACTTGCCGGTAACAAGGCTCCGACTATACCTTACACAAATACCAAAATGAAAATCCGGAAGAAGAGGTGGCATGAACCACACAAGGCCCCGAGAGGAAAGGGGATCACCAAAATAGCTGATAGGGCGTAGAGGAGACACTACTGTCGGTGGGCTGGAGTACCTGCTATAAAACCACCTACAATCATCACAAGAATGTAGCGCCCCCGGCAAAAGGGATGTCATTACATTTGAATTGTACTAGTATGTATGAACAGACCTTACTCTAAGCAAACTCAACAATGCACAGGCAAGAGACAGACAGAGAGTCACACAATCATTGCACAAGGATATAGAAAGAAACACAATGGAAGCTCCACAATTCTCACTTCATCACATTCATAATCACAATTCCACCCTTGTCCCTTCTCAACATTCCACCCTTATTTCTTCTGTTGCGGCGCGCAACCCGATCCCACCTGTTAATCACAATCATTTATTATGTTTCTGTTGCGGCGTGCAACCCGATCCCACCGGACAATCACAATCATTTCTTATGTTTCTGTTGCGGCGTGCAATCCGATCCCACCGGACAATCACATCTCACCCTTATCACTTATCACATATCACCCTTATCCCTCCTGTTGCGGCGCGCAACCCAATCCCACCGGAAAATCATATCTCATATCAACAATGACAGTTCACAATTCAATCACAGAAAATTTCAGCAATAGGAATATAGCTTCTTTACAACCCACAATACGTATAAAAAGAAAATTGTGCCACAACAAACCTTACCAAACAGTGAATGATATACGATATTGCCACAGCCTTTTTGTTCAATTACATCACACCACAACTCCTTTTCATTACCTGTTACACAGCCTTTAGCATATACATTCATACTCTTGGATTCATTATCCTACTAGCATCATTT
>ML241354.1:19920-54374 GCA_005239495.1 Nicotiana undulata | reverse complement strand
CAATGCAAATGCAACGCATGAATGCGATCGCATATCATCAATGCGGATCGCATATCCCAAATGTGATACATCTCTGGGACCTAGGGTTTTGATATGCGATGGAAGAAGTCAAGATGCGAACCGCATTCCTGTTATGCGACAGGAATGCGATCGCATATCATCAATGCGGATCGCATATCCCAAATGTGATACATCTCTGGGACCTAGGGTTTTGATATGCGATGGAAGAAGTCAAGATGCGAACCGCATTCCTGTTATGCGACAGGAATGCGATCGCATATCGCCCGACAGGGGTGTTTTTGTCTGTTTTCACCCGAATTTTCTTCCCACTATAAAAGGATTTACTTGGGTGTTGTGGGTCATTCTTGTCTAGCTTTTGAACTACATTCTCTCATTAAATATTCTTCACTTTTTGGAAGCATTAGAGCAAGCAAGTGGTGGTTTGTAAGCATTCATGACATTATTAAATGCTTGTTTCTTTTGGTTATTTGTGATGAGTAGCTAAGTTTAAACACTGAGGTTGTGGACCCTAAATGGGTGTTATGTATTTGGGTATTTGCCATTGAATATATGCATAATGGGTAGTTGATATGTGTTTACTCTTCGTCTTATATTTCTTGTTAATGGTTGTAAACATTAGCTTATGCCATAATTTTATCTTAGCTTGGAAAAGCGGGTTAGAATACCTCCAAAACAAACAAAAAGGACGACGTGGTAAGAGTAAATACCAAAAACTCGAGGCGTTAAACCTCGTTTAATAGAATCACTTAGGAATAAGTTGGTTTTATTTGGCAAGACGTGATTCGGATTTATTGCAACTCTTTTACATTTGGAAAATTCATAAAGAGGAAATACTATCGTAGTATTGGAAAATCTAGGATAGTTATCTTAAGAATCATTTGCATATCAAGAACTTCCCATTAGAAATATATCATATTAATACCTACTTGCATTAAACTCCATGAAAGGGGACACAACCTTGGTTAATTTACCCATATAAATTACAATCTAAATTAGCTTCCTTTGTTACTACTCTCTCTCTAAAATAGTAAACTATTAATCACCACCTTTTTGTTCACTAACGGAATAGAATTTCGATTAGAGTTAAGAACCACACTAACATAGTGATATTTTCACACCTATTCCCTGTGGGATTCGATTATTATATTTGACTTCGACCGCTTTACACTATTTTAAAAGTGTAATTTGAGCGTATCAACATGGACACAGTCCGGGGCAAGGTTTCTCAATCTCGAGGTAATAGTTGTGATGAATTTTTGAGAGTTAGACGGTTTGTACAAATTGGGCATCCAGTCCAAGAGGCGTGTCATGTTCATTGAAGGCCGCATACACTCCAGTCTCCAGATAAGTCCTTCTTTCCTTTCCACGAAAGGGATATTTCTTTTCAAAATTCATTTTTCCCGTTCCTTTGTTTATTTACTTTCAATCCCTTTAGGTCTAACTTTTTTCCTAAAGTAAGACAAAGAAAGGATGGCAAAACTGATTCACATGGATCTCTTTTGATACGCGCTGATATGCAAAAGGCACCAAGCCTCGTCAGGGGCATCAAGTCGATCTCGACCGGTCATAGGGGCCGATGCTTCAAACTCAAAACTCTTGGAAGGAGAAAATCAAATTAAAGTTCCCATGAAGGCAAATGAAGTTGAAAAGGTTGAGTTCCTCGTGGCTAACCGCCTAGGGAAGGTCCGAAAAACAAAAATCCCCGAATGCTTTGAAATCAAAATTGGGAGAAAAAGCTAAAATGAAAGGCCAATGAAGGCAAAATAAAGTTGGGAAAAGGTTAAATCCCACGCGACTAGCCATTGTAGCAAAGTAGAGGAGCCAAAATTTCCCCAATGCTCCGAAAGTCCAAAAGGAAAATAGAAGAAAAGAGAAACAAGTCAGAATTGAAAGACCTACAAAGGCAAAATAAAGTCAAAAATGTTGGGTCCCACGCTACCGATATCCATTGCAAAATCTAGAAAAGACAAGGTCTCTGGGGTTAGAGATGAAACCAACCCACAGTAAGCAAGCAAGCGATTGAGATCTTCGTCAAAAGGATGAGCCGAGCTCAAGCAAGTTGAAATAATTGTCGCGTCCCCCTTTTTTCCCGAGGCACTCCTTTCGAGGACGGTTCTAAAGGGGTTTATGACATTTGGTTGAGACAACTCGTTCCTTTTTGGAAAGGGGTTTGCATTTTTGAAGAGTCACCACCTAACGACTTTGAGGTGCCTTAGGACACCTATCGGGGGTTCATTTATAACTACGTTTGATAACCAGAGACAAGGTAAGGGCTTGAAATTATCCTAAGGGGAAGGTGTTAGGCACCCCTCAGGATCCACAAGTGTGGTTCCCGACCAAATACATTTTTGTGAATTTGTACAATTTAGCAAATAAACAAGTAGGGCTAAAATATAGGGGATTTAAGTCTAAGTACAAATATTTGAAAACAGTTAAGCTAGATTTTGAAAGGGATCACAATCTAAGATGGTTTATGGAAGTAAAGGGGTATCCTAGGTTTATTTACAATATGGATCACATCAACGCAATACCCGGTATGACACTCCTCAAAGAGGGGGCTACACGTGGTATTAACGCACCGGTCATCATACCCATATCTACCCTTTCCCACCCCGTGAAGGTAACTAAAGCGAGTGTTGGTCTCGACCTCTATTGCATGCTGTTACCCGTCCCTTCCTATCAGTCCTGGAGGAATTTAGGACCTCTATCCTATAAGGGAGGTGCTAGGCAAACCCTCAGGTTTTAAAAGGTGAAAATACTAAAGCGACACATAATAAAACATATAGGACTTCAATTAAGGGGAGTATGGAAGAAAAACAAAAGGCTTAAGTATACCTCCACACATAGTACATATAAACAACATGACTCATGCACAGTTAAGGTCCAAATTCAGGTTCAGATCCTAAGCATGGTTTCTAAGTGATAACTCAAAGACATATTTTATTGCATCTCAGAGAGGAAGTCCTAATCAGGCTTGCCTACTGGTTTTGAACATGTTAACAGTTGAACACTAATCACAGAAGACAGTTCTGGTTTTACTTCTTTATGGTTGATTACCTAAAGCTTGCCTAGGTGTGTAGCAATCATTCGGAGTTGATAATAACTTTAGGTCGTCATACCTAATAACATACATGCAGTTCTAGGTCTTGCAAATATTCAGAGATTTATTACCAGTTTGTTAGAGCAGGAGGACTATTTTATATGTCTGTATTTAGACTAAGTGTAATTAAATGAGTACGATCCTATGACATGATGTCTAATGTATAATGATGCATATGCAGTTACTAAAACAGGATCTCTAAATGTACATCAAGTTATGCACAGTTTCGAAATAGGCAGGACTGACAGTTTTTAATGTTGTTACCTAAAGCAGGATTTTTAAGTATGCAGCATGGTGAGAACATGAACAACACATTTATCCTAAGGCATGATTTCTAAATGCACATCACAGCATTATGCACAGTTTCAGAATAGACATAAATGATAGTTTTTAATCTTATTTACCTAGAAACAAGATTTCTAAGATGAGACATGATTTTGTTAACATTATTCATTCTAGGACAGGATTCTCAAATGAAGTTTCAGGACAGGTTCATATGGCAGAGTCATATGATAGCAATTGTTTTGTTGGGTATTATTTACCCTATAGACATGATTTCTAAGTGCAGGCAATAAATAATGACATACTGAAAGAAAACAGTATGAATGAGCCTAAGTAGCATGATATCTAATGCATGGCATGCTTGGCATGTTGTACCTAAACATGGCTACTATAGCGCATAGAGAAAATAAACCTAGATACGGGATCTCTACCCTTGATTATACTACAGGCACATCACCCACATATTTTCATTATTCGTCCCCATAGTTGTTTTACAATAATTATTACAGACCTCTAAATAGGAATTACATAATTGAAATAGAAGAAAAATAAGAGGTTAACTATAGGGAGCCTACAGAATAGGCCTAGATCTCCATGTCATCAATGTCATGTATTGTTTCATAGCCTTTTCACAATCCGGGTGTGTCAGAGTTCCCTAAGGACCTCAAGGGATCCCGGGCAGTGCTCACACCCAGATTTCATAGCCAAGATAGAGTAAGTGCAGTGTGGAAAGGCTAGCTCTTATGTGTCAAAGTTCAGAGGGAGCTCAAGGGTCCCAAGGCAATGCTCACACAAAAGAGGCAGAACTTAGAGGGGTCTAAGAGTGGAGTGAGAGTGCTTGATATAGTTTGAAAACCTTGAGTAAGTAAACAGTTTTGGAAAATAGATTTAATGGAAATAGCTTTGTAAAATTGTCTTAGTAAAGCAGCTTGAAAAGAGTAGGGTAATCAACAAGCAATAGACCAACCTTAGAACCCAAACAGGTCCAACATCACACATGGAACAAAGAACCAAGATAGGTTCAGCACCACAAACCTTCACACAGGGGTATTAAGGATTGGGGACATATAGGGCACATGATGACAAACATGTAGCAGGCAGCATAAAATCAGAAGTTCATAAGGATTCAGGGGATTGGGGGATATAGTAGGGTATAAGATCATGCTAACATAACAGTACCAAATGGTTCAAGACAGTAGGATACATTCTAATCAAACTAATGTACCAAACACAGGCATGAAGATTCACATAGAGCATGTATCAAGTACATAAAGGCATGCTGGTTATGACAAGTAGAGGATAGCTTAACATGTGAATGGGGTTCAAGATCCTAGTTACATGTTGAACAACAAAATAATAAGTAAAAGTAAATCAGAAACACAATGAATTGCAACAGTAGTATAAGCATGTTGCTTTGAGAACTGAAATCTAAATTAGAACATACCAGTGAGGTGAAGAAAACAGTAACACAAAGCAAGAGATAGGAGATGCACAGTAGTTAGACTTGGCTTGCAGCAGCTAACTTAGAGTAGTAGCAAGTAGCACAGAAGAGAGAATAGAGAGAGCAGCAAGTTTTAGTTGTGAATGAGAGAGTTGAACAGATTAGTTCGTGTTTGTGTGTGTTTTGAAAAACAGGAAGACTGTGCATATGTAGCATTTTAGAAGCTAGGTAAATAAGGCAAGAATCAATTGTTCAGTAATTATAGAACTCAGAATCAATTAAGAATAAAAAATCAGTCCAAGTCTTCCCTTAATTAAAGGAGTCACTTACCAACGGTAAAAGACAGGAAATCAGTTAAGGAAAGAAATCACATAACCGGAATATAGGGTAGTGTAACAATTAAGGAAAGAATTCAAACACTATAGGTATAGAACAAGCAATTAGGGATAGGTTCATAAAGTTCTGATTAAGTAAATAACAGCAAGAATCAATCAATAATATAGTCAACCACATAATAAGGTAATAATTTAAAGATGGTAATAAAAAGGAACAAGTAGCCGAAAATCTGTAAGGAGTATTAACACAGTAAATCAAGGATTCGATAATCAAAGAATAGCACTGATTAGGGGAAATAGTATAGGCTTCCACGAATAAACAAACAAACAAGTTTTAAACAGGCAGAACCAAAGCGGAAACTCTAGTAATACATTACTAGGGTATCACAAAAATACTCAAATTAATCGAGACATATTCATGAGATTCGGACATACAGACAAGTCGAATGAACATACAGTAAAGACGAACTCAGAGTCCAAGAGTAAGTGTCAAAAATTAGGGGTTTTCAATACAATCAATTAGGCTAAGGGAGAACTTAATAAAAATCATTTAAAAATGACAAGAATCGTAGAATAACACTTAAAATCAGAGAAAATCGTTTTAGAGAAAAGGTTTCAGAAACCCTAGTCATGAAGATGAAGAGTCACTTTAGAAAAATGAGAAAACCCTTTGAGGATACAACAAAAAGCTCATAATATACACAGATCTAAGACAGATCTAAAAGAAATTAGAAAATCTTAAGGGTTGGGGTTTCAGAGAAGCCAGAGAAGACAAGAAAACCTTAAAATGTTACCGGCTTTAGCCGGAATAGTCATATATCTTACTCAAATGGCCGGAGGTGGCCGAAAAATGGCATGAAGGACCATGGGTAGGAGTTGAACCGCTCCAGGTTAACCTGAGGACCTCAGGGTAGTGTCAAACCGGCCTGGGGTGAAGTAGAGGCTAGGAGATGATGAGAGGCCATAGCTTTCGGCGAGGGAGGTGGCCGGAGAAGATGGACAGAGTCCATCGAAGAGGAGGAGACGAAAAGGTTCTAGAGAGAACCAGAGATAGAGAGAGAGGGAGGTAGAGAGATGAATGAGAGAATGAAAAATGAGAGGGGGGGGGGGTAGTCGTCTAGGACTAATTAAGGAAGGGGTGATTTTGGGCCGTTGATCAAAATTGATCAACGGCCAGGACTAAATCAGGTGATGGATCGGGTAGGATAGGGTATTGGACCTGGGTATTAGGTTATGTAATTGGGCTAAAGACCAAGTTTAATTTAGGCTAGATTTTAAATAAACATTGGCTACTTGTTAAATATCCATTAAAATCAGATACATAAATAATAAAAATAGCTGATAATTAATGAAATTAAATCTAAATAGGTGAAATTAAAGTTATTAACTAATATTTAAAATATGAAATGACTAATTATTGAATTAAAATAGTATGCAATATGTGATTAGGCTATAATTGCAAAGCTATTGTAATTATAGCCAAATAATACTAAACTAACTAATTTGTGAAATAATTAAATCCTAATTGGATTAAAAATGATATATTAAGCTAAGAAATATTTTGAAATCCTTTGCAATGCAATTTATGATTAATTATGGGATATAAAAGTACTGGATAAATTAGAAACAAATTGATAAAAATATGGGAAAATTATGGAAAAATTCCCATTGTTATAAAAACTAATTTTGAAGGTATATATACAAATTTAAAAATAGTTTGAGAAAAAATTGGTTATCAACAATAATCAAGGCCGCAAAACCAACCGCCGTTTCAAACTGACAATTGTTCTTTGTTTGAAGGGAACGGGTGTAACCCGAAAGCAATCTTGCAAAAAGCAGGTGCAACCAAAAGAAACTGCGCAAGGGCTAGAAACGGCTCTGCAACGACAATTCCAAAAAGGGAAGTCTCCTCTAAAAAATTATTTCCCGCATTCACTCATTCTCTAAAAATAATTAAAAAATAAGAAGAAGAAAGGATCTTGAAAATGATTCGAACCCAAAGTAGTAGAGGGCCTCCAATCCCTAGTTGCACCTTTTCCAACCTAGGATATTCCATTCCTTAGTTGATGCCAACATAGGGTCTCCATTCTCTAGTTGTTGTCAGCATAACCTGATGTCGACAATTGTCGATGCCAACCTAGGATATTCCATTCCTTAGTTAGGGTCTCACTCCCTAGTTGATTCCGGTATAACCCGATGACTTTTCCAACTTAGGGTCCCACTCCCTAGTTGATACCGGCATAACCCGATGACTTTTCAAACTTAGGGTCCCACTCCCTAGTTGATGTCGGCATAACCCGATGACTTTTCCAACTTAGGGTCCCACTCGCTAGTTGACGCCAGCATAACCCGATGACTTTTCCAACTTAGGGTCCCACCGCCTAGTTGATGTCGGCATAACCCGATGACTTTTCCAACTTAGGGTACCACTCCCTAGTTGATGTCGGCATAACCTGATGACTTTTCCAACTTAGGGTCCCTCTCCCTAGTTGATGCCGGCATAACCCGATGACTTTTTCAACTTAGGGTCTCACTCCCTAGTTGATGCCGGCATAACTCGTTGACTTTTTCGACTTAGGATCCCACTCCCTAGTTGATGCCGGCATAACCCGATGACTTTTCCAACTTAGGGTCCCACTCCCTAGTTGATGCCGGCATAACCCGATGACTTTTCCAACATAGGGTCCCATTCCCTAGTTGATGCCGACATAACCCGATGAATTTTCCAACTTAGGGTCCCACTCCCTAGTTGATGCCGGCATAAACCTGATGACTTTTCCGACTTAGGGTCTCATTCCCTAGTTGATGCCGGCATAACCCGATGACTTTTACAACATAGGGTCTCACTCCCTAGTTGACGCCAGCATAACCTGGTGATTTCTCCAACCTAGGGTCTCCAATCCCTAGTTGACTTCACCATAGACATAGGGTCTCCACTCCCTAGTCTATATTCACTCTGAGTGCACCATCCCCGCCTTTTATCACTTTCAATAATGAAGTAGTATAGATTTTTATTTTTTACAATAACTCGCGAAATTTTTCTAGTGAAAACTGGGGCAGAAAATTTCGTTCGTGTGTTCTTCATTTTGTGCAGATTACACTTTAGGACAATGGATTCGAGACGACCAAAATAAGAAGTTTCGATCCAAAATAAAAGAAAAGAAGAAAAGAGAAGGCCAAACCCAAAGTATAGAAGTGGAGAAGACGTGAACTGCTCAGGACGAGATTGGAGTCATCCGTTCTGTATATCCCGCCTTGATCCAGAAGACGAGAAGCTGAAACCAGCATCTGCGGCTAACAAGCATCAAGATCCATGTCAGAGTCAGCAAAAGAACTAGCCAATACTCAAGACCAAGCCTTAGAATATACATATAGGGATCTTGTAACTCGTAGCTGATAGGCTTAGTTAATCTTTTTCGTTTTGTTACTTTGGTGTAATAAGGAGCTCAGCAACAACAGCCGCAGTGAAATCACAGTTATCCGGTAGTCCCAGCTACCAAAACTCCTAGAACTATACTGACCTGATTCCTTTATAGCCAAGGATATGTAGGCAACCTTTGAAGAAAGGTTTGGTCAAACTTTTCCAAAGTGCTTCTCATGGAGTATTTGAACGGGTAGAAGTTGTTCATAATTTCTCACTTTGTCTTTGCCCAAAAACTCTTCGTGTTTCCGACAAAGAGGGGCAGCTGTGAGCATGTAATTTTTCACCTAAAAATACTCCTACAAAATTTAATAAACAAATTAATTTTATTCATTGTTAGATTTTTGTGTGAATTTTAGTGTTTATTTATGAATTATTTGCATTTATGATCACATTTTATCTTTTAAAAATTTATAAAAAATAACAAAAATATTTAAAAACTTTTATTATCTTGCATTATTAGGTCTTTGATTTAATTTAATACTTAGTAACATAATGTAATCACATTCTTAGAAGAAAATCACAAAAAATTGTTTCTTTCATAATTATTGATATTAATGTTAAAATTAAGGGTTTCTCTTTTATAAATTAAATTGGACTCATTATCTAAATAATAGAGGAAAATAGTTAATTGATTCCATAAGTTAACATATTTTATATTTTTAGTAATTTAATTAGGATTAGATTAGTTTATTTTAGAAATTAATGTGAATTTTAAGGGCTAATCGGACTGGGCTGATCATTAAATCAGGCCCAATCCCCTTTAAAATACCCCAGCCCAATTACCATAACTGGTCCAAATACCCCTTTAATGAAACGACCCCGTTTTATCTCCTGTTAACCCTAGCCCCATCCCCTCTTATATAACTGTCCTAACGGACCCCCTCCCCCCAGAACACCCCCACTCGCCTGTCTCTCTCCCAAACTCGAAACCTAGCCGCCCTAAATTCCCGCCACCGGTTCCGCCACCGGAAATCGCCTACCGGAGGCGGACCACCTCTAACTCGAACCAAACTCACCCCAGACTATCTCCTTCTTCCCCTCAACCCCAATATTTCACTAATTTCCCCAAAAGACCTCTCAAATTTGACTAATTTCAGATCTAAAAATCTGAAAACCCTAAAAACCCACACGGGACGATTTCAAGCAAATATGTGGCTCAAAACTACGTGAGTTGCTTTTAACAAGAGCAATTGATTCACGTTGGTTTGACTCATTTTCAAACCCACCGGAGTCCAGCCAAATTCCGGCCAAGTCAACATTTTCCGGCCAACTCCTTTCGGTCAAACCGGTACTCCCTAACATTACCTCTCTGTTTGTTTAAGCATGTTTTGAAATTATTTGCTTAAGTTAGTTTCCGAATTATTATTTTTTAGTTTAGTTGACTGATTCTGAGTTTGAAATTTAGGTTTTCATCTCTATTTTCCTTTGTTTTATTTATCATGATTGTTGATGTGCTAGAGAATTTCGGCACATTTAATACCAAATTGCTTGGATTTTGGCTTGTGTTAAAAGAAATTATCTTTTATACTTATGTAATTTTTACGTTTTGCAGTGTATGAGGTTGGGGGACTCAAGAACACGTAAATGAAGTCAAAAAGCTGAAAAAGAACAAGAAAAATGTAAAATGCGGTCGCAGAAGTGAACATGTGGATCGCATATCCAACATGTGAACTGCAGAATCACCAGGGAAATCGCAAAGCTCAACAGTCTGCTTGGCCAAATTCTCGTGCAAGAATGCGGTCCATTATGCGATCGCATAATGAATCTGCGAGCCGCATAATGGACCGCAAACCTCTGGTGCCAAAAACTGAGCTCAGAAATGCGATGTTATTGTGCGGTCTCATATCAACAATGTGAACCGCACAACATGAATGCGACGAAGCACCTGGAAACTAGGGTTTAAATCTACGATGGCTTCGTGAAGAATGCGAACCGCGTTCCTGTTATGCGACAGGAATGCGGTCGCATAAGTGACATGGAAGGGCATTTTTGTCCGTTTTTTACTCCGAGTTTTAGCCCACTATAAATAGATTTATTGGGGTTTTGTGGGTCATTCTTGTCTGGTTTTTGAGCTACAATGCACACATTGAATATTCATCTCTTTTGGAAGCTTTAGAAGTGAAGATGCTTGTATTTTGTAAGCTTTATGACATTTATTACTCTCATCTTTTTTTCTTCAATCATGAGTAGCTAGCTTTAAATACTAAGGTTGTGGACCCTAAATGGGTGTTATGTTATTGGGTATTTAACATTGAATATATATATAATGGTTGGTTGATATTTATTTACTTCTCATTTTTCATTGATTGAGGTGGTTGCAAACATTAACAAGTGCCATTAAATTCTTTCTTTGCTTGGAAAAGTGAGTTAGGATTGGTAGGAGTAAATACCAAAGACTCAAGGCTTTAAACCTTGTTTAATATAATCGCTTAGGAATAAGTGGGTTTTATTTGGCGTTAAGTGATTTCTCTTCATTGCAACTCTTTTATATTTGGAAAAATCATAAAGAGAAAATACTACGCAACTATTGGAAAATATTGGGTAGTCATTTAGAAATCATTTGCATATCTAAAGGACCTTCCATTAGGAATATATCATATTAATACCTATTAGCATTATATTTTATTGAAGGGGACACAACATTGGTTTAGTTAATCACATTAATTACAACTTTAATTAATCATACTTGTCATTATTCCAATTAAATTATCATACAATCAATTCCCATATTCTTGTTACATTAACGGAATAGAAATACGATTTGAGTTAAGATTCACACTACCCAAGTAAACTTTTCACGCATATTCCCTGTGGAATTCGACCCCAACCTTGTTGGGTTACTATATTTGACTTCGATCGCTTTACACTATTTTAAGGTGTAATTTGAGCGTATTTTTGGGCGCCGTTGCCGGGGAATACGGTTTTGAAATTACTAGATAGTGTGTACTTTACTTTATATCTTCTTCTATTCCATCACACGTTGCCCGTTTTGTTTGGTGTACTAGGTGAAAATGGCCAATGTTCATTATGATGAATAGGAAAACCCTTTTGCCGACATCGAAGAATATATTGACGACTCCAATGCTATCCTCCCTCCGGTGGTTGGTGCCTCTACATTCAAAGTAGATCATTGATTAATTCTAATGCTAAAGGCGGAAGGATTGTTCCATAACTCAACGGATGATGATCCAACACAACACCTAAGGAACTTCTTGGGTGTATGTGCCATGCACAAACAAAACAACGTAACGGATGATGCATTGAGGTTGCGGGTATTCAAATACTCGTTGGCGGGAGAAGCAAGAAAATGGCTTCAAAACTTACCTCCTCACTCCATCACATCCTGGCCCGAGCTTGTCCGTGCCTTCTTAGCAAAATGGTTCCCTCAAAGCAAAAAGTCAGAGCTCGGAGATAAAATATTTTTCTTCAAGCAACTGCCTGGGGAGCACTTACACGAGGCATGGGACATGTTCAAGCTATACCTAGTGAGATCACCAAATCATGGGTTCCCAGACCATATTTTAATGGAGAAATGCTATATGGGTTTGGACCCACTATCCCAGTCCATTGCTAAAAATGCCGCAGATGGGTCCTTCATGGACAAATCATTCCCTAGGATTACTCAAATTCTAGACAAGATGGCAAAGCATAATCAAGCATGGAATTTGGAAGATACTAGTGGTGGAATTTCTTATGGAACTCCCTCTCTTACCAACATGATCAAGGACAATCATGAGAGAGACCAATTGATTGTCGGTCTTGCCACTAACATAAACGTGTTGACAAAAATGTTCACCGAGACTCAAACAGAAAAGGTAAATGTGGTGGAAGATGTGCAACCAATGGGGAGCCAAGATTTTGAAGAAGCAAATTATATTCACAATTCTCAAGGTGGTTTCCGCCAACAAAACCAATCGAGGCCAAACCCTCAAGGGCAAGGCCAACAAAATTGGCGAAATGATCAAGGCGGCGCGAGTCAAGGCAATTGGAACAACAACAAAAATTATGCCAATCGAAGTTCCAACCCTTATGTTCCACCAAGAGGGCAATATTCCAACTCCTCACAATATAAGGAGGGACCTTCGAATGAGTCCAAAATGGAGGGGATGCTTGAGAGAATCTTGCAAAATCAAGAGCGAAGTGATGCAACGATGAAAAACATGTCAGAGGTAGTGGGATCACACACCGCCTCCATTCAAAAGCTCGAGATGCACATGAGATATTTGTCACGAGAACAAAATCCCAAGCTAAAAGGTACTCTTCCGAGTGATACGGTGGTCAACCCAAAAGGTGGTGCAAGTTGGCCATCTTCTCATTGCATAGCCATCACAACTAGAAGCGGTAAGGTGCTCCAAGATGAAAGTGAGCAAGTGGTTGATGTAGAAAAACTCGATCAAGAAGTGGAAACACAAGTTGAGTTGCCGGGTGTTGTTGAAATTGAGAAGCCCACTAATAAGGTAATGATCCAAGAAGCAAAGCAGGGAGAGGGTAAGGAAAACGTGAAGGAGAACCCAAAAGCTCCTCCACCAATTCCTCGACCTACTCCTCCATTCCCTCAAAGTCTTGCACGAAGGGTGGACGATGGCAAGTTCGAAAAGTTCTATGACATCTTGAAACAATTGTCGATAAACATCCCATTCTTGGAGGCTTTCCAAGAAATGTCGGGGTTTGCCAAATATTTGAAAGATTTGATGACCAAGAAGAGAACTAAAAAGAATGAAGTGGTGAACTTAACTCATTGGGTAAGTTCGATAATTGCTACAACCACCGTGGAGAAAAAGGGAGACCCGGGAGCATTCACTATCCCATGTACCATCGGGTTGATAGACTTTTCTAGAGAACTTTGTGACAACGGGGATAGTATAAATTTGATGCCTCTTGCTATATACAATCAAGAGGGATTGGGGTTGCCAAGACCTACTAGCATGAGATTGCAAATGGCCGACCGATCAATTAAGAAACCCGTGGGCATTGTTGATGATGCCTTGGTAAAGGTGGGGAAGTTCCTTCTTCCGACCGATTTTGTTATCTTGGATTGTGCGGTAGACAAGGAGATTCCTATCATTTTAGTAAGACCATTCCTTGCGACAGGAAGAGCTTTAATGGACTCCGAACGACATGAAATCAAGTTCCGAGTGAATGATGAAGAAGTCACCTTCCAAGCTAGCAAAGGTTTGAGATTGCCGAGTGCTTACGAAGGAATCTCGGTCATTGATCTAGTTGATGAGGTTGAAGATGCTATTGAGATGAAGATGGAAGAAGAATGCCTCGGCGAGGCTTTGGCGGCAATCTTGGTGAACTTTGATGGTGAAGACATTGAGGGGTATGTTGAAATAGTGAACGCATTGGAAGGACGTGGGTCCTACACATATGCACCAAAGAAGCTTTCTCTTGACTTAGAGAATCGAGCTACTCCTCCCGCAAAACCTTCAATCATTGAGCCACCACAACTTGATCTCAAACCACTTCCATCACACTTAAGGTACAAATTTCTCGGCTCTAATAACACTTTACCGGTAATCATTTCTTCTTTGTTGAATGATGTGCAGGTTGATGAATTGTTGAATGTCTTGCGGGAGCACCGAAAAGCACTTGGGTGGACAATAGCGGACATCCGAGGAATCCCCATCGGGATATGTGAGCACAAAATTAAATTGGAAGAAGGGAGCAAACCAAGTGTGGAACATCAAAGTAGATTAAATCCTTTAATGCAAGAAGTGGTAAAGAAAGAAATAATCAAATGGTTGGATGACGGGGTTGTTTATCCCATTGCGTATAGTCCATGGGTGAGTCTGGTACAATGCTTACCAAAGAAGGGGGGCATGACGATGATTCACAACGAAAAGAATGAGCTTATCCCCACACGGACGGTCACCAGATGGAGAGTATGCATGGACTATCGGAAGCTCAACAATGCCACTTGCAAGGATCATTTCCCTATGCCTTTTATTGATCAAATGCTTGATCGGCTAGCGGGAAGATCTTTCTGTTGCTTCCTCGATGGGTATTCCGGTTACAATCAAATCAACATAGCCTTGGAGGACCAAGAGAAGACCATATTCACTTGCCCGTACGGGACCTTTGCCTTTAGCCGGATGTCGTTTGGTTTGTGCAACGCTACGGCTACCTTTCAACGATGCATGTTGTCCATTTTCTCTGACATGGTAGAAGACTTCCTAGAGGTTTTCACGGATGACTTCTCGGTGGTTGGTGACTCTTTGTTTCTCCTGTTGTTAGGTTTAGTTTCTAACTAATTGACACTGATTTGTTAGCCTAGGATTTCATGTTATTTTATTTTTCCTGTTGTTAGTTCATAATATGTATTAATTAGTCGATCTCCATTATAAGTAATCATGCATGTTAGATATCGGAACTGTTTGTTTGAGTTTAATTCCTGACCTAATTAATTCATCCTGAATTGTTAAGTAATCATGTGTGCTTTAAAATTGAATTACTTGAATTATGATTTTTGTTAGTTAGTGGAATGTTAGTTAATCGTACATGATTAGTTAACTTAGGCTTGGGTTCTTTCCTCTAGTCATTGTACATTGCTTTAAAGTAGATATTTAACTTCTGATTTAGGGTAATTAATTAAGTATACTTGATTAACTAATCACACATGTTTGGATGACTTGAATTAGGTTAGTTTAGGTCCTGAAAATGAGCACTTAGGTTTAATCACTAATCTTTGATAATTTATTAATTTAGGATGGTTTCAATTTACTTTAGAAGTTCAGCATTCAGCTTCTTGATTAGTGTTAATTAAAGAGTTTAATGGCCTAAATTAGTCAACTTAGTAATCTCTTAGGTGTTAATATAAGCTGTTTTGAGTTACCTGATTTCAGGAACTCATTAACAGCTGATTCTTGGCAAAGGAGGCCCAATTAGTTAGGCCCAAAATTGGCCAATTATGTGGCATAGGCCCTGGATCACAAAGGGGTAATTACTGGGGTATTTTCAAGGTAGTTTAGGAATTCTAGCTAAAAAATCTCAGTTGTAACTGCCTAGGAAACTCCTAGAATTAAGATAAAGGACCAAAATAAAATAAGAAAAGATATTAAATCAGAATTTCTGGATAAACAACAAAATTTCAGAAGTAAAAAACTGTACTATTTTTCAGAATTAGGATAAGGAATATTCCTAAAAAATACTCACCTTAGGCATCCTATATATAGGCACTATCTATTCTGAAATACACACACATTTTATAGAGATACCTTCTGAAAAATACACATAGATTACACACACACTCTCATAGATATACTACTCTGAAAACACATAGACTCTCACATATTACTCCTTTTAAAAAACACTACATATTCTGAAAATCTCCTACATTTTTAAAAAATACACTACTCCTTCGAAAATCACAAAAACATGCTTAAAAACACCCAAAAAAATAGACACAAAAGCATTCTGAAAAGAATTCATAGATTTTTATCCATTTCTAATGTTTTTTAACTAAAACCCTTGAAAACTCTTTCTATTATGGCAAAAACATCTGGTTCAAAGTTCTGTCCAGTTCTGGTCTTTCTTGTACTGTAGATTTTCTGGTCAAACTGGGTTTAATTTCAATGGTATTTTGGCGATGTTCTGTTATCTTGTTGTTGCTATTTAAGCTTGGATTTTCTCTAAATTCTGACCTTTATTTGGTCTCATGCTCTTGTTGTTTTCTCTATTTTTGAGGTATGTAATAACTCTTTTACATTAAATAGAATTGTTGGTTTGAACCTCTGCTTAAATATCAGTGTTTGTGTATGTTTATGTTGTAAATCCTAGTTGTAGGGGTAATATGTTCATATGCCTTCCTCGATCTATGCTTTGAATGTTTTCTTGAATTCTAGCTTTGTTAAGCATGTTTTCTACATTGATAAAGAATGTCTTTTTCTTATAATCTTTGTACTGTTTGTCTTTTCTTGTGATTGAGGCAGTATTATGGACATAAATCTGACAACCATTTGGTTAGATTTATTCCAAAAAATACACATAATCAGGAGTTCAAGAGGGAGGATGTTAATCCTGAGGCTGAAAGTAGCTGCCAATTCCCATGAGATTAAGACCCGAATGAGGGCTGTAGCAGATCTGTTTAGTTAGTAAATACTTTAGGCTAAAATATGAGTTGTTTACTGTTGTAGGATTAATTGTAATGTTAAATTTGGTTAGCTATGTAATAGCCTATTTAATTGCTGGCACTTTATAAAGTAATGTTTAGTGGAATTATGATTCCCCACTCCTCATAATATTTGGGCTTGATATGTGCCAAAACTATGTCTAGTAAGACCAACTTGACCTTTTGGTTTTCTTTTTTAGATAAAGGTCATACGAAATGGACCAGACTTGTAGACCAGCCCAACTGGGGTTGCCTGAACAAGTCTGGGCCCTAGGCCATTGGGCCTGGGGTGTGAAGCCCAATGGTTTAAATACTTTACTATGTTCTGAAAATAATATGATCTTAAGTTAGTTGGATATCAGATAAATATGGTTAACTCAAATTCAAATGCCATAAAATTTCTATGTTTTTTTTAGTTGGACGTGTTGTATTTTCCCTTAATTACGTAAGAGCGTGACTTGCCCAGTATAATTATGCGCGAAACTGGGCAAGATTTACGATACAGCCCATGTCCTTATTTTAGGCTTATACCTTAGTTGTTAAAAGACTGTGATGACCCAAAAGGTCATCCCGTGTATTTTTAGTAAGTATGTGTCCTAAGATCATGAAAACGGCCTTCTATCTCACCTTGATTTGCGTGCACATCTCGGACATATAGCCGGAAAGCCTTTATGTGAAAAACTGAGTAAATTAGCAATTTTGAATTTGAAATGTGAATAAAGTTAACTTTGGTCAACATTTTTTATAAACGGACTCGGACCTGTGATTTGACATTCCAGGAGGGTCCATAGGAAAATATGGGACTTGGGCGTATGCCTGAAGTCAAATTCCGAGGTCCCAAGTCCGAGAAATGAATTTTTAAAAGAAATTATTTTCTGAAAAATATAAGAGATTTTGAAAATGAAATTCTATATGAAACCTGTGGTATTGCGCCCGTATCTTGTTTCCGGAACCCGGTACAGGTTCGATATAATATTTGTGTCATATCTATAAAGTTAGGTAAGAAACAGACTTCATTAGATGTGATTCGGACCTTAAATGCAAAACTTGATGTTTAAAGAAGTTTTGAGAAATTTCATTGATTTTGGGGTTTAATTTGATGTTTATGATGTTATTTTGGTGATTTGATTACACGTATAAGTCCGTAAAATGTTTTTGAGGTTGTGTGCATATTTGGTTTGAAGTTCCGAGGGCTCGGGTGAGTTTCGGGTACGTCCCGGGATGTTTTTAGGCTTTTAAAACATAGTTGTTGCAGGTCAGAGAAGGGCAGATCTCTGAACCCGCCAGCGAGGTCCGCACTCAATTTTGTGCTGACCGTGGAGGGCCTTTACGTCCGCACTCGATTTTGTGCGGTCCGCGGTGAGGAGCAGGTTCACTTGCCTGACTTCGGAGGCATATATCTTTTGATCTACAATAAATTTTGAGATGATTCAAAAATGAAAGTTGTAGCCCTTTCTTCATTGTTTGATCGTATTTGAGACGGGCAGTATGATGATCGTCATTTATGTGTCCTTAGGGATACGGTTCGGCACGGAGGTGCCAAGTAGGTTACGGTTGATGATGATGGAGTCTTGAGGATGCAGAGTCGTATTTGTGTGCCTAATGTTGATGGGATTCGTGAGTTGATATTGCAGGAGGCCCATAGTTCCCGGTATTCCATTCATCCGGGCGTCGGGAAGATGTATCAGGATTTGTGGCAGCATTATTGGTGGCGGAGGATAAAGAAAGATATTGTGGCATATGTAGCTAGGTGCTTGAACTGTCAGCAGGTTAAGTACGAGCACTAGAGACCCGGTGGTTTGATGCAGCAGATTGAGCTTCCCGAGTGGAAGTGGGAGCGTATCACTGTGGACTTCGTAGTTGGACTCAGAGGATGTTTTATGCGGTGTGGGTCATTGTGGATAGGATGACCAAGTCAGCGCACTTCATTCCTGTATCAGTTTCGTATTCTTCGGAGAAATTGGCAAAGATCTACATCAGGGAGATTGTTCGCTTGCATGGTGTGCCCGTGTCTATTATTTTCGATCGAGGTACTCAATTTACCTCCCATTTATGGAGAGTATTTCAGCGTGAGTTTGGCACACGGGTTGAGTTGAGCACATCGTTTCATCCTCAGACGGACGGACAGTCCAAGCGTACTATTCAGATCTTGGAGGATATGTTGCGAGCATGTGTCATTGACTTTGGAGGTTCATGGGACCAGTTTTTGCCTTTAGCTGAGTTTGCCTACAACAACAGCCATCAGTCGAGCATTCAAATGGCTCCTTTTGAGGCGTTGTATGGTAGGCGGTGTCGGTCGCCAGTCGGGTGGTTTGAGTCGGGAGAGGATAGGTTGTTGGGTTTAGAGTTAGTTCAGGATGCCTTGGATAAGGTAAAGATCATTCAGGATAGACTTCGTACAGCTCAGTCCCGGCAGAAGAGTTATGCAGACCGTAGAGTTCGTGAGTTGGCATTTATGATAGGAGACCGGGTATTGCTTCGGGTGTCGCACATGAAGGGCGTGATGAGGTTCGGAAAGAAGGGAAAGTTAAGCCCTAGGTACATTGCTCCCTTTGAGATTCTTGATAAGGTAGGAGAGGAGGCCTACAGACTTTCCTTGCCACCGAGTTTATCAGCCGTGCATCCTGTGTTTTATGTATCTATGCTTCGGAAGTAAATTGCAGATCCCTCTCATGTACTTGACTTCAACTGTGTCCAGTTGGACAAGGACTTGACTTATGAGGAGGAGTCGATAGCCATATTAGGCTGGCAGGTTCGTCAGTTGAGATCGAAGAGTTATCCTTTGGTTCGTGTTCAGTGGAGAGGTCAGCCTGTTGAGGCAGCTACCTGGGAGTCTGAGTCCGATATGCGGAGCCGATATCCCCATCTTTTCCCCGATTGAGGTACCTTTCTATATCCAATCGAGGACGAACGTTTGTTTTAGAGGTGGAGATTGTGATGACCCAAAAGGTCATCCAGTGTATTTTTAGTAAGTCTGTGTCCCAAGGTCGTGAAAAACTCCTTCTATCTCACCTTGATTTACGTGCGCATCCCGGGCGTGTAGCCGAGAAGCCTTTATGTGAAAAACTGAGGAAATTAGCAATTTTGAATTTGAGATGTGAAAAAAGTTGACTTTGGTCAACAGTTTTGGTAAATGGACCCGGATCTGTGATTTGACGGTCCCGTAGGAAAATATGGGACTTGGGCGTATGCCCAGAGTCGAATTGCGAGGTCCCAAGTCCGAGAAATGAATTTTTAAAAGAAATTGTTTCTGAAAAATATAAGAGGTTTTGAAAATGAAATTCTATGTGACACTTGTGTATCGGGCCCGTATCTTGGTTCCGGAGCCCGGTACAGATTCGATATAATATTTGTGTCATATCTGTGAAGTTTGGTAAGAAACGAACTTCATTAGATGTGATTCGGACCTTAAATGCAAATTTTGATGTCTAAAGAAGTTTTGAGAAATTTCATTGATTTTGGGGTTTAATTCGATGTTTATGATGTTATTTTGGTGATTTGATTACACGAATAAGTCCGTAGGATGTTTTCGAGGTTGTGTGCACATTTGGTTTGAAGTACCGAGGGCTCGGGTGAGTTTCGGGTAGGTCCCAGGATGTTTTTAGGCTTAAAACATAGCTGTTGCAGGTCAGAGAAATGCAGATCTCTCAACCCGCCAGCGAGGTCCGCACTCGATTTTGTGCTGACCGCGGAGGGCCTTTGCGACCGCACTCGATTTTGTGCGGTCCGCGGTGAGGAGCAGGTTCACTGGCCTGACTTCGGAGGCCTATAATTATTTATCTACAATGAATTTTGAGATGATTCAAAAACGAGAGTTGTAGACCTTTGTGTCTAGTTTCCACAAAGGTAAATAAATCTCAATGTGGACATCTTTAGAGAAAGTTATGGCCAAAATACTAAAGCATGTCACTGCAACCAATTTGCTCTTTGTGCGGCCGCACTTCCTTTTTGTGCGGTCCGCGGTGGGGGTATGAGAAGGGTATATTTAAACGGGAATTTTAGTTATTTTTTATTTCTCAAAACCCTAAAAAGGTAAGAGGCGATTTTTCAAACAGTATTTCTTCTCCAAAACATTAGTAAGTGATTTCTAACTCGTTTTCTTTACTCCTTAATTTCCTTTTACAAGATTTCATCCTAGAATCTAGGGTTTTCATGGTGGAATTGGGAATTTTGGATAAAACCAAAGAATATTAAAATTTGGGGATTTAGACCTCAAATTGAGGCCGGATTCCAAAACCATTTATATATTCGGGCTCGGGGGTGAATGGGTAATCGGGTTTTGGTCTGTGGGCCCGAGGTCGATTTTGACTTTTTGGGGAAAACTTTAAAAAAGTTCATTTCCATGCATTAGAATTGATTCATTTAGCATTTATTGATATAATTAAGTAACTTGTGCCTAGATACGAGCGAGTAGGTAGTGGAATCAAGAGGTAAAGCGGTAGTGGAGGCTTGAATTGTGTTTGTGGCATCGAGGTAAGTGTTTGGCCTAACCTTAGCTTGAGGGAATAGATGTTGAGTCTTAATTGCTACGTGTTTATTCCATGTTCAATGTATAAGTGAGGACGAGTACCTATATGTTGTTGTCAAGCATGCTCGTGAGTCGGATATTAATCATTATGTGATTTTCATCAAGGTTCTTTGTGTTATGGATTTAATATCAATTTGGTAATATTCATTTGATGGAAATTCTTAATTGTGAATACTGTTGAGTATTTTTTCGGTTGAGGAATATTTGTTAAGTTATACACTTGAGTGAGGTTGGTTATAGTTGTGTCCCTTGCCGGGACGGTATTATTACTGTGGATTATTCCTTTGCATTTATGGTTTCTTATTGTTGATTTTCTTGCCAAACTGTTGTTTATGATATTTATGCACGAGGGGACATTCTGTGCCATATTTATGTTGTTTATGCACGAGGGGACATTCCGTGCCATGTTTATGTTGTTTATGCATGAGGGGACATTATGTGCCATGTTTATGTTATTTATGCAGGAGGGGACATTCTGTGCCATGTTATGTTATTTATGCATGAGGGGACATTCCGTGTCATGTTTATGATTACTATGCACGAGGGGACATTCTGTGCCGTGTCGATGATATTTATGCACGAGGGGACATTCTGTGTCGTGATTGTGATGTTTTACGCACGAGGGGACATTCAGTGCCGTGTTATGATACCTTAGCACGAGGGGACATTCAGTGCCGTGTTATGATACCTTAGCACGAGGGGACATGCCGTGCTGTTTCTTTTCACTTGTTTATTTTGTGTTATTAATTCTCGTTATTATTTTTTATATTTAAATTGTTGCCTCGTTCTGTCATTTCAGTAATGATTACCCTTTTTCCCCAGCATGTTTCCCGGTTATTGTACTTAACTGTTTACTTCATGTTGTTATTCCCTGTTATATTTTATTTAAACTACACAGGTGATATTACTTGTCGTGTCTTAGCCTCGTCACTACTTCGCCGAGGTTAGGCTCGGCACTTACTCATTATAAGGGGTCGGTTGTACTGATACTACACCTGCACAATTTTTGTTGTGCAGATCCCAATGCTAGACCCAGTGATTACTGATCTAGGTGGCTCCCTTCGGTCCATCAGGCGACACTGAGGTAGTCCTGCAGACGTCCGCGGGCATTGGAGTCACGTCCTATCTTATTTCTTTCCTTTCTTTACATCTTTCTAAGACAGTAGTACTTTATTTGTTCAGACTTATACTTGTAGTATTCATAGACAGTCCGTAAATTTGTGACACCAAATTCTGGGAATTTTATTGTGGAAATTGTAATAGTATTTAATTAAATTGTTAGCTTTAATTTGTTCCGATTTTATTTATACCGATATTGTATATCACCTATAAATTGTTAAAAATAAGGAAACAAGTTAGAATAATCTGTAACGTTGGCTTGTCTAGTGGGTTCAACGTTAGACGCCATCACGGTCCTGACGGTGGGATTCGGTTCGTGACAACTTGGTATCAGAGCTTTAGGTTGCTTATGTCTCACAGTTCACGGACAAACTTGGTAGAGTCTGAGGGATCGGTACGAAGACGTCTATACTTATCCCCCAGAGGCTGTAAAGTTAGAAATAACTTCACATCTATTCTTCTCTATCGTGTGATTTGAATTCTAAATGCTAATTGAGTTTCTATTCTATTCTCTCGCAAATGGAGAGAATGCGTGCTTGCACATCTACCGATCAGCAGCCCGATCCTCCAGTTGCAGCTCCCACGAGGGGCCGAGGCCGAGACCGTGCTAGAGGCCGAGGCAGGGACAGGGCTCAGCCCAGAGCAGTAGCCCCAGTAGAGGACCTACATGTAGATTTTGCCGGTAAAGTTCTTGTTCAGACGGTTTCGGTTGGACCAGCTCAGGTCCCATAGGGGTTCATTGCCACCCTGGTACTTCAGGACGCTCTGGTCCGTTTAGTGGGCCTTATGGAGAGCGTGGCTCAGGCGGGACTACTTCCTACAACACTAGCCGTTTCTCAGGCTGGGGTAGGGGCCTAGACTCCTGCCACCCGTACGCCAGAGCAGTTAGCTTCTCAGTTCCAGACTCCAGCACCTCAGACAGCTGGAGTAGCTCACCCAGGTATTATGGCACAGGTAGTGGAGGGAGCAGCTATGTCTGCTGATGCTTTATGGAGATTGGACCGGTTCACGAGGTTATTTCCTACTACTTTCACTGGTGCACCATCAGAGGACCCCCAGGATTTCTTAGACAGTTGGATGAGGTTCTTCGGAACATGGGGATCGTAGAGACCAATGGGGTCGATTTTGCTACATTCCGTCTTTCTGGTCCCGCCAAGACTTGGTGGAGGGACTATTGTTTGACCAGGCCAGTTGGATCTTCGCCGTTGTCTTGGGCTCAATTCTCTGAATTGTTCTTGGAGAAGTGTCTACCAGTTACTCAGAGAGAGGATCTTCGGAGGCAGTTTGAGCGTCTCTAGCAGGGCTTCATGACAGTTACCCAGTATGAGACCCGGTTCATCACTTTTACCCGACATGCTATCATGATACTCCCCACAGATCGAGAGAGGGTGAGGAGGTTTATTGAGGGGCTAGCTCAGCCTATTAGACTTCAGATGGCCAGAGAGACAGGTACTGATATTTCATTTCAGGAGGCGGCCAATGTGGCCAGGCGGATTGAGATGGTCTTATCACAGGGCAGTGGTTAGGGGTCTGACAAGAAACCTCGTCATTTTGGTCGATTCAGTGGTGCCTCATCTTGAGGCAGAGATTCCTTTGGTAGAGGTCATCCTTCTAGACCATTCCAGTAAGCACTTCAGGTATCCTGTAGTGCACCATCAGCTCCTATCAGTGCACCGCCGCTTCAGAGCTTCCAGGGTGGTTATTCTGGTCGACAGGGACAATTTCAGGGCCAGCAGTCTCAACAGCCGAGATCTTATTTCACTTGTGGTGTTCCAGGGCACATTTCTAGGTTTTGCCCTCAAGCTTCTAGTGGTTCTCAGCATCAGGGTTCCCGTGCTATGATTCCCGCACCAGGTGCACCCCCACCCCCTCAGCCAGCTAGGGGTGGAGGTCGTGGTGCCAGAGGTGGAGGCTAGCCAGTTAGAGGTGGAGGACAGGCTATGAGGGGTAGAGGTCAGGTCGTAGTAGGTCGACCCAAGGATGTTCAAATTGGTGGGGCTCAGCCCCGATGCTATGCTATTCCCGCCAGACCTGAGGCGGAGGCCTTTGATGTAGTCATTACAGGTATGGTTCCGGTTTACAGCAGAGATGCTTCGATTTTGTTTGATCTGGGGTCTACATTTTCATACGTATCCTCATATTTTGCTCCTTGTCTGATTATGTCCCGTGATTCTGTGAGTACTCATGTATATGTATCTACACCGGTGGGTGATTCTATTGTGGTAGATCGAGTCTACCGTTCATGCTTAGTAGTTATTGGTGGTCTTGAGACACGTGTAGATCTTTTACTTCTTGATATGGTTGATTTCGATGTCATTTTGGGGATGGATTGGTTATCTCGCTATCATGCTATTCTGGACTGTCACGCCAAGACTGTGACCTTGGCCTTACCGGGAGTACCTCGATTGGAGTGGAGAGGGACTCCTAGTCATTCTTCCAGTAGAGTTATTTCATATATGAAGGCTCGGCGCATGGTCGAGAAGGGTTGTTTGGCTTATTTGGCCTATGTTCGTGATTCTAGTGCCGAGGTTCCTTCTATGGAGTCTGTGCCCATTGTTCGTGAGTTTCCAGAGGTATTCCCTGCTGACCAGCCGGGTATGCCACCCGACAGGGATATTGACTTTTGCATTGAGTTGGCTCCGGGCACTTAGCCCATTTCTACCCCACCATATCGTATGGCCCCGCTAGAGCTGAAGGAGTTGAAGGGTCAGATACAGGATTTTCTAGATAAAGGCTTCATTAGGCCTAGTGTGTCTCCTTGGGGTGCCCCAGTGTTGTTTGTTAAGAATAAAGATGGCTCGATGAGGATGTGTATTGACTACCGGCAATTGAACAAGGTTACGATCAAGAATAAGTATCCATTGCCGAGGATTGATGATTTATTCGACCAGCTTCAGGGTGCCACCGTGGTTTCCAAGATTGACTTGAGATCTGGCTACCATTAGTTGAGGATTAGGGCATCTGATGTCCGTAAGACAGCCTTTCACACTCGGTATGGGCATTATAAGTTCTTGGCGATGTCATTTGGGTTGACAAATTCCCCAGCTGCTTTTATGGATTTGATGAACCGAGTGTTCAAGCCCTATTTGGACTCATTTGTGATCATTTTCATTGATGATATTTTGATTTACTCCCGCAACAGAGAGGATCATGAGCAGCACCTTCGAGTCGTCCTCCAGACTTTGAAGGACAGTCAGTTGTATGCCAAATTTTCTAAGTGTGAGTTCTGGTTGAGTTCGGTGGCATTTCTGGACATGTCGTGTCGGCAGAGGGAATTCAAGTGGATCCCAAGAAGATTTCAACAGTCAGAGATTGGCCTAGACCCACCTCAACTACAGAGATTTGGAGTTTATTGGGCTTTGATGGTTATTATCGTCGGTTTGTGGAGGGCTTTTCATCTATTGCAGCCCCGATGACCAAGTTGACCCAGAAGGGTGCTCAGTTCAGGTATTCAGATGAGTGTGAGGTGAGCTTCCAGAAGCTCAAGATAGCCTTGACCACGGCACCGGTGTTAGTTTTGCCCACAGGTTCAGGGCCATATACCGTGTATTGTGATGCTTCACGGGTTGGACTTGGTGCAGTGTTGATGTCGTATGGCAAGGTTATAGCTTATGCCTCGCGTCAATTGAAGGTTCATGAGAAGAACTATTCAGTTCATGATTTAGAGTTAGCAGCCATTGTCCATGCGCTGAAGATTTGGAGGCATTATCTGTATGGTGTGTCTTGTGAGGTGTTCATGGATCATAAGAGTTTGCAGTATCTATTCAAGCAGAAAGAGTTGAATATGAGGCAGAGAAGATGGTTGGAGCTGTTGAAAGACTATGATATTACCATTCTATATCATCCGGGAAAGGCCAATGTGGTGGCCGATGATGCTTTGAGCCGGAAGTCAGTCAGCATGGGTAGTCTTGCTTATATTCCGGTCGGGGAGCGACCGCTTGCTTTAGATGTTCAGGCTTTGGCCAATCGGTTCATGAGATTGGATGTTTCTGAGACTGGCAGTGTTTTGGCTTATACCGTGGCTCGTTCTTCATTGTTTGATCGTATTCGAGACAGGCAGTATGATGATCGCCATTTATGTGTCCTTAGGGATACGGTTCGGCACGGAGGTGTCAAGCAGGTTACAGTTGATGATGATGGAGTCTTGAGGATGCAGGGTCGTATTTGTGTGCCTGATGTTGATGGGATTCATGAGTTGATATTGCAGGAGGCCCATAGTTCCCGGTATTCCATTCATCCGGGCTCCGCGAAGATGTATCAGGATTTGCGGCAATATTATTGGTGGTAGAGGATGAAGAAAGATATTGTGGCATATGTAGCTAGGTTCTTGAACTGTCAGTAGGTTAAGTACGAGCACCAGAGACCCGGTGGTTTGATGCAGCAGATTAAGCTTCCCGAGTGGAAGTGGGAGCGTATCACCATGGACTTCGTAGTTGGACTCCCACGGACTCAGGGGATGTTTGATGCGGTGTGGGTCATTGTGGATAGGCTGACCAAGTCAGCGCACTCCATTCCTGTATCAGTTTCGTATTCTTCAGAGAATTTGGCAAAGATCTACATCAGGGACTTATTCGCTTGCATGGTGTGCCCGTGTCTATTATTTCCGATCGAGGTACTCAGTTTACCTCCCATTTCTGGAGAGTATTTCAGCGTGATTTGCACGCACGAGTTGAGTTGAGCACATCGTTTCATCCTCAGACGGACGGACAGTCGGAGCGTACTATTCAGATCTTGGAGGATATTTTGCGAGCATGTGTCATTGACTTTGGAGGTTCATGGGACCACTTTTTGCCTTTAGCTGAGTATGCCTACAACAACAGCTATCAGTCGAGCATTCAGATGGCTCCTTTTGAGGCGTTGTATGGTAGGATGTGTCGGTTGCCAGTCGGGTGGTTTGAGCCGGGAGAGGCTAGGTTGTTGGGTTCAGAGTTAGTTCAGGATGCCTTGGATAAGGTAAAGATCATTCAGGATAGACTTCGTACAACTCAGTCCAGGCAGAAGAGTTATGCAGATCGTAGAGTTCGTGAGTTGGCATTTATGATAGAAGACCGGGTATTGCTTCGGGTGTCGCCCATGAAGGGCGTGATGAGGTTCGGAAAGAAGGGCAAGTTAAGCCCTAGGTACATTGGTCCCTTTGAGATTCTTGATAAGATAGGAGAGGAGGCCTACAGACTTGCCTTAACACCAAGTTTATCAGCCGTGCATCCGGTGTTTCATGTATCTATGCTTCAGAAGTATATTGCAGATCCCTCTCATGTACTTGACTTCAGTATTGTCCAGTTGGACAAGGACTTGACTTATGAGGAGGAGTCGATAGCCATATTAGGCCGGCAGGTTTGTCAGTTGAGATCGAAGAGTTATCCTTCGGTCCGTGTTCATTGGAGAGGTCAGCATGTTTAGGCAGCTACCTGGGAGTCCGAGTCTGATATGCGGAACCGATATCCCCATCTTTTCCCCGATTCAGGCACCTTTCTATGTCCAATCGAGGACGAACGTTTGTTTTAGAGGTGGAGATTGTGATGACCCAAAAGGTAATCCCGTGTATTTTTAGTAAGTCTGTGTCCCGAGGTCGTGAAAACCTCCTTCTATCTCACCTCGATTTGTGTGCGCAGCCCGGGCGTGTAGCCGGGAAGCCTTTATGTGAAAAACTGAGGAAATTAGAAATTTTTAATTTGAAATGTGAATAAAGTTGACTTTGGTCAACATTTTTGGTAAACGGACCCGGACGTGTGATTTGACAGTCCCAGATGGTCCGTAGGAAAATATGGGACTTGGGCGTATGCCCGGAGTCGAATTCCGAGCTCCCAAGTTCGAGAAATGAATTTTTAAAAGAAATTATTTTCTGAAAAATATAAGAGATTTTGAAAATGAAATTCTATGTGAAACCTGTGTATCAGGCCGGTATCTTGGTTCCGGAGCTCGGTACAGGTTCGATATAATATTTGTGTCATATCTGTAAAGTTTGGTAAGAAACAGACTTCATTAGATGTGATTCGGACCTTAAATGCAAAATTTGATGTTTAAAGAAGTTTTGAGAAATTTCATTGATTTTGGGGTTTAATTCGATGTTTATGATGTTATTTTGATGGTTTGATTACACAAATAAGTCCGTAGGATGTTTTCGAGGTTGTGTGCACATTTGGTCTGAAGTTCCGAGGACTCGGGTGAGTTTCGGGTAGGTCCCGGGATGTTTTTAGGCTTAAAACATAGTTGTTGCAGGTCAGAGAAGTGCAGATCTCTGAACCCGCCAGCGAGGTCCGCACTCAATTTTGTGCTGACCGCGGAGGGTCTTTGCGGCCGCACTCGATTTTGTGCGGTCCTTGGTGAGGAGCAGGTTCACTGGCCTGACTTCGGAGGCCTATATCTTTTGATTTACGATGAATTTTGAGATGATTCAAAAATAAAAGTTGTAGTTCTTCGTATCTAGTTTCCAGAAATGTAAAGAAATCCCAATTTGTACATCTTTAGAGAAAGTTATGGCCAAAATACTAAATCATGTCACTGCAACCAATTTGCTATTTGTGCGCCCACACTCCCTTTTTGTGCGGTTCGCGGTGGGGCTTTGAGATGGGTATATTTAAACGGGAATTTCAATTATTTTTCATTTTTCAAAACCCTAAAAAGGTAAGAGGCGATTTTCCAAACACTTTTTCTTCTCCAAAACATTAGTAAGTGATTTCTAACTCATTTTCTTTACTCCTTAACTTCTTTTTACAAGATTTCATCCTAGAATCTAGGGTTTTCATGGTGAAATTGGGAATTTTGGGTAAACCCTAAGAATATTGAAATTTGGAGATTTAGACCTCAAATTTAGGTCGGAATCCCAAACCATTTATATATCTGGACTCGCGGGTGAATGGGTAATCGGGTTTTGGGCCTGGGGTCGATTTTTGACTTTTTGGGAAAAACTTTAGAAAACTCATTTTCATGAATTAGAATTGATTCATTTAGCATTTATTGATATAATTAAGTAACTTATGGCTAGATACGAGCGAGTTAGTGGTGGAATCAAGAGGTAAAGCGGTAGTTGAGCCTTGAATTGTGTTCGTGGCATCGATGTAAGTGTTTGGCCTAACCTTAGCTAGAGGGAATAGGTGTTGAGTCTTAATTTCTACGTGTTTATTCCATGTTCAATATATAGTGAGGTGACGAGTACCTATATATTGTTGTCAAGCATGCCCGTGTGTCGGATATTACTCATTATGTGATTTTCATCAAGGTTCTTTGTGTTATGGATTTAATATCAATTTGGTAGTATTCATTTGATGGAAATTCTTAATTGTGAATATTGTTGAGTATTTGTTTGGTTGAGGAATATTTGTTAAGTTATACACTTGAGTGAGGTTAGTTATAGCTGTGTCCCTTGCCGGGACAATATTATTACTGTGGATTATTCCTTTGCATTTATGGTTTCTTATTGTTGATTTTCTTGACAAACTGTTGTTTCTGATATTTATGCACGAGGGGACATTTCGTGCCATGTTTATATTGTTTATGCACGAGGGGACATTCCGTGCCATGTTTATGTTGTTTATGCACGAGAGGACATTCCGTGCCGTGTTATGATACCTTAGCACGAGGGGACATGCCGTGCCGTGTCTTTTAACTTGTTTATTTCGTGTTATTAATTCTCGTTATTATTTTTGATATTTAAAATGTTGCCTCGTTCCGTCATTTCAGTAATTGTTACCCTTTTTCCCCAGCATGTTTCCCCGTTATTGTACTTAAGTGTTTACTTCCTATTGTTATTCCCTGTTATATTTTATTTAAACTGCACAGGAGATATTACTTGTCGTGTCCTAGCCTCGTCACTACTCCGCCGAGGTTAGGCTCGGCACTTACTCAGTACATGGGGTCGGTTGTACTAATACTACACCTGCATAATTTGTGTTGTGCAGATCCCAGTGGTTACTGATCTAGGTGGATCCCTTCGGTCCATTAGCCGACACTGAGGTAGCCCTGCAGACGTCTGCGGGCTTTGGCGTCACCTCCTATCTTATTTCTTTCCTGTCTTTACATCTTTCTAAGACAATAGTACTTTATTTGTTCAGACCTATACTTGTAGTATTCATAGACTGTCCGTAAAATTGTGATACCAAATTCTGAGAATTTTATTGTGGAAATTGTAATAGTATTTAATTAAATTGTTAGCTTTCATTTGTTCCGCATTTTATTTATACAGATCTTGTATATCACCTATCAATTGTTAAAAATAAGGAAACAAGTTAGAATAACCAGTAACATTAGCTTGTCTAGCTTGTTCAACATTAGACGCCATCACAGTCCCGACGGTGGAATTTCGGATCGTGACAAAGACCCGGAATAATTCTATACGTTATAGTCCAAATACCTCTTTAACTCCTATGTTAACCTTACAATGACTTAGGAAGTTAATCTCCAAAATAATAAATATTTAAATGCGTCCTTAACTAGGCAATTGATACACCTAGAATTCTTAAATATTTTAAAATCAAAGTATACGTTCGTGTAACTTTGAGTATGAATAACTTTTCCAGTAAAAAATACTTTTCTTAAAATTATGTACACGTTTACGTGACACAAATAAACTTAAAAATGAACATTTATAGAGATGCCTTTAGGAGCGAATTTTAAATTATTACTGTGATTGCGTACATGTTCGCGTGACGTGGTCTCGATTTTTAAAACCAAAATACGCGCTTGCGCGACTTTGACTATTTGCTTAAATGAATCAAGTGTCGTGAAATATGTACATGTCCGCGTGACATGATTTTTGACGCATCAAATTCAAGCCGGTATACGCATACGTAACCAGTCTTAAAATAATTCTTTAAATACAAAAATATTTGAATAATTAGAAGCGGTAAAAAATATAAAAATGCACATAGGTAAACTCAGTTAATTAAATAAATTAGGCCCAATATAAATCATTAAGTGACCGTGCTAGAACCACGGAATCCGGGAGTGCCTAACACCTTCTCCCGGGTTAACAGAATTCCTTACTCGGTCTTCTGGTTCGCAGACTTATAACGGAGTCAAAATTTCCTCGATTTGGAATATTAAAAATAAATAAATGGTGTCTCGGAACACCGTAAAAAACCCGAGTGACGACTCTGAAATTAAATAAATAATCCCAAATTCGATTATGTCACTTAAATTGGAAAAACTCCCTTATTCCCACCCTATCGGAAAAAATAATCACTATTATTTTTAGTCCCACGGTGGGCGCTAAACTGTTTACCTGAAAATGGTAATTGCGATTATATTTGATTTTGTGGTTCTAAAAATATGTGATTTATTTTAATACCAGTTGTTAGGAAATAGATGCTAAGTGCGAGTTAGAAGAATGAGATAATAGCTAAGGGTAGTGGTGTTATGCAAACCGAACAGTCTTGAGACGAGGTCTCGAGTAGGCCGAAACTGGGCCTCGGGGTCGAACTAATATGCTTGATTGGGGACGATCGATGAAGGACTAACAGCTTAACAGGCCTCGAGGATAGCCTCTTTATGATCAATAATGAGCAATAAATGTAAGTAATAAATCAATGGAGCAATATGAGAGAATGTTTAAGTTAGAGAGCAGAGAATGTTCTTGTATTGAATATCATGTGTGCAAAAAATGATAAGGGCCCCTTTTATAAAGGGGGTGGAAGGAGGGGGGGGGGGGAATCCCAACACGGTACATGTATAATTATTACAAAAAAATATAGCTGGCACAATTATTTAATGGTCCGGTGCGGACTTGTACTATTCTTTCAAGCGTTGTCAGCTTTAACCACGTGCTTTTGGGAGTTTCCCGCCTTTCCACGACGGTCTTCGATTTTTATTCTTTCTCGAGGTATATCGATCCCTCGATACCGTTCCTCGAGGAATGCACCTCGGGGCTGATCCTCAGATTCTGCTCCGATCCCATCGAGACTAGGCTCGGAATGTTATCGAGACCTCAAAATCCGCCATTCCCGGTTTTGGCTGTATACAATTAGTAACATTAAATTTCTTTTAGCATTATGTATATACTTCCTCCGTCACTTTTATTTGTCCGTTATACTAAAAATACATATTCACTTTTACTTATCCATTATACTCCCTCCGGTCCATAATAAGTGATTTTTTTGCCTTTTTATTTTGGTACAAAATAAGTGACCTTTTATATAATCAAGAAAGGAATTAATTTATTTTTTCAAAATTTACACTTATTAACATATCTCAATATGTCAAGTTAAAAGTACACAAATTTAATTATAGGTAATTTAGTCAAAATGCCTATTTTTTTCCCTAGAAGTTAGTATTTTATTAAGGGGTGTGCGAGTCCAATCACTTATAAATGGATCGGAGGAAGTACTAAATCAAGAGAAAATTAATCTTTTTTTTTTAATTTACTCTTATCATTAATTATTCATTTACAAAATCATTCTCAATTTTTTTTAAATGCTAATATTATTATGAGTATTATGGTAAATTATATATTTTATTTTCTTATTTAAAATAAGTGTAAACTTAAAAGTGAAAAATTAAAAGTAAACGGGGAGTACTTATTTTATGCCATTTCAAGTTGTAATTTTATATACTCCGTAGTATAATAATTGTTCTTACATATTCCAAGTCAAAGACATTGGTGTCAAAGAAGGAACACAAAATCAATAGTCAATACACATAAAGTTGGCCTTAAATCCCCTTTCTTTTATAATAAATATAAAGCGAAAAAAAAAAATTCCATTTATTAATCCAACTTGGCTCTGTCTCTTACCATTTTCGGACACAAGCAACAATAATCCACCATCTAAAACACCCCAAAAGTGCACACATTTTTGAAGTTGCTAAAAACTCAACTCTAATCTGGTTCTGAATCTATCCAAATTAAGGAAAAATTCGGAGTTGAAGTTGCCAGAATTGAAAATTCTGTTGGATTTGAGTCGATAAATTCTTGAGAAATTTCTCAAAGCGCGTTGATTATTGGGTTGGTTGAATCAATTAGGTCTTCAATATTTGAGCCGTATCTTCTAGGGTTTTGTTCATTTCACTGTGTCCTCTTGAGCCTCTCTATTTGGTCTTTTTCTGATTGGTGAGATTACTTTTCTTTGTTTTATTTCATTTCAATGCTTGTAGCTGTGTAATTAAGTTTCCATTTTCTTTAGTAATTGAATTAATTGCAAGTCATTTTTACTCTGCTGATGCTTGTTTGCTTGCTTATTTCTGACCAATTTGATGTGACACACTTTTCTTTTTAGTAGAACGACCAAATAATTTTGATTTTTAACTTCCTGTTTTACCTTAATGAGATGAATGAAATTCATACAAATATTTATATGATGTTTTAAATCACAATTTTCAAGCCTCTTTTTTAATTAAGTTTTGTGTCCAATCAATTTGTGGGCATAAATTGGGACATAAGGAGTATATTGTTTGTATAATACAACAATGAAATATCATTGTGCTACATTGTGGTGCTAATTCGGGGAGCAAGTCCAAACCCCATGATCGAAACTTAAAACGTAGAGGCTATAAAGAAGGATTTTATTAGTAATTGATAGTGATGAGATCAGGTTGAAAGCCATGGCTTGGGTCTTTTAATAGAATAGAGTGTAGGATGAAACTTCTCACATAGTAATAGAGTTTAGTCTTATTATAAACCCATCTTAGATTCCCACTTGCTTTTCTGGCTTTCTGTGTTTCAAGTTTCAAATAGAATTGTGTTCGGATAGTATCTAGCTGCAGTGAAATAACAACTTTGAAATCTAAATAGTGAGTGTTATGTTGGCTGAAGAATCGCTGAGCAGTTAAGGCATTGGAGTGACGATTTGAGATTTCAGTTCAAAATCCCCGTTATGACACTCAGTATGAGCGCAACTGCTCTTCTCGGCAGGATTATTTGGTACTTGTGCTTGTGTTTAGTAGCGGTTTCCCAGGTGGATCAGTTAGCAAGTTGTCCCGAACACCATTGTCACTGAAAAATGGTGAGTTATGTCCTATAGACGTCCTGGAAGTTAGGTTATAGTAGGAAATCATTAAGCTAGATAGTAAAACTTGTAGTGAACGAACAAATGATGCCAAATGTTGACTGAATGCATATGCAGAATCAGCCAGCTGCAGGAGGTTTTTTTTTTTTTTTGGGGGG